>VDFB02264150.1:0-128516 GCA_007258455.2 Sequoia sempervirens | reverse complement strand
ATATCTGCTCTGATACCACTTGTCATACAGACACCTGTAAGGTATGAAAATTAAATAATATCCAAGGTTGTACGATAGCAACAAATATTGGATAAAGAATAGAATGATCGATTGGATAAATGATTGGCAATCCTCGGTGGCATGAGGCATTATTCAGAAACATGTGAAGGAACACAACCCTTCCTATTTATACAAATCATGATAACTAATAATTAATGGCACATTACGAGATGATCTAGACTGGGATGTCAAGCTGGATATCCCTTAGGGTTAGGGATTTGAATGTTCAGTTCAGAGGGTAAGGCAATTCTAGCTTCAAAAGAGGACAAGGATTTGGCAGCTGAGTAGGAGGATTGTTTGCGGCAAACTCATGATCATCTTTTGCCCTATAGCAGCCTGCACTGGGGGAGCTTGCATCATTGCTTTTTCAGCAGGATGAAGGTGCATTGGTAGGTAGAGGGACATCTAAAGGACCTGTTGCTACCAAGCAATCTCAAGGTGAACATTTTATCTACAAGACTGCTGGAATGCTGAGAATGCTTTCCGTTTGCAACAATTAGTCTTTCTGTGCTCTCTGCAGCAGGGAATGGCTGTCAAAGAGATCTCCAGATTGTGACTGAGATGGCAGGTTTGGGTTCACACACCTCCTCGGGACAAGCAAGGGGCTTGGAGTTGAAACACTCTCAAATTCTAAAGTCATCTTAACTTCCTCATTCAGATAAGACCCGTGGTAATTTGCAGATTTTTATTGGGGATATCCTTATTTATCTGTTGATACAGGAGCATTCATGGCTTAGTGCAATCCTATGTCAACTTGAAGGTGTCATTTTTGAATTTTTGCAATTTTGGTGTGTTGGATTTCATGTTTGATCATTGAAATTCATATTTTGGTGTGAAGTTAAATATTTTGTGATGTGGGAAAATTTGAATTTGGATTTGATTTCAAATTGGGTCAAATTGGTGAAGGGGAATTATGTAGAATATGCTTTAAAACTGAAAAAGCAGGAAAAAGCAATTAATGGTGTGGGCTTATGGGGGCCATTAAAGCCATTTGTAACTCCTATTTTGAACTTTCACAGCTCCTAAAAAATAGGAACCCAGGAGGTGGGTGCCCAAGTTGAGGAATCTGCTTTTTGCTTTATTTGAGAAAGCATGAAAGCCATTTTAAAGCCCATATATAATTTTGACTAAGTTTGGAAGATTAAAAAATATATTTTATTGAGCCTTGAATATTAAATTATATTTTATTTGCCCTTCCTGGAGGTGGGCATTGATTTTCTTGAGGAGTTTGGAATGAAAGCAAAATGACAATGAAATGCATTCGAAATTGCATTCCAGGAAAGCATGGTGAAATAAAATTGAATTTCATTTTGGGATAGTTTTTCAAAGAGGAAAAACACAGGAAAAGAAGAAGGGCATTGCTTACCTTCAGAGGGTGATTCTATTGTTGGATTGACAGATTGGAGAGTGTTGAAAGAGGAAAAATCAACACAGGTTGAGCAGATTGAAGAGATTGATTGTGAAAGAAGTTTGAAGCTACAGGTGCTGGAGAGGTGATGATTCCAGGCTTTGATTTGCTGCTGCAAATCAGATTGTAATGTTTTTTTTCCAGGGTATTCACATGGCTTGTTACAGCCTTATTCCATGATTGGAGTGTAATTGTTTGATTTTCCCCCATTGATAATACAAAAAAAAATTACCAGTTGCACACTGCAACCAGGGCTTCAAATTATGTTTCTTTCTGTGTGTGTGTGTGTGGATGAAAATTATTTGTGAGCTTTTTAATTTTATTTGCAGCAAATTATTTTAAATTAAATAGCTCATACATTATCTGTCAAAGTCTCCTTCAGTGCTTTCTCTCCCTGAGGTCTATGTGGAAGCAATGAGCATCTACTGATCTGTCTTCACAGTCCTTAGTGGGAAAACTTGCTAGGTCCTTAGTGGGTACTTTCTAAGAGCGTGTTTTTCAGATAGATGGTGGTTTCTTGGCTTGCTATTGAGTTGCCTCTTCTTTCAGCTCTCCAGCATGTCTTTTTTCTCTTGTACTCTCAACCAGTGGAAGAAAGGGATTTTGTTTGAATCAAAAACCCATTCTTTGGAAGCTACTATTTGTTTTTTAGTCCTTAGCTTCCCTTCTTCAATTTGTCAAAGGTTTTTCTTTCACAAGTTCCCTATCGGATTTGGTTCTATTATCTCTCTTTAATTCGTAGATCGAGCAAAGCAGTTCAACTGCAGGTGGAACAGATTGCCACCTTTGTTTAGATTGACCTTGACCATGATGGTTCCTCAAGAAGCTTTGCTAGGGTGTGTGTTGGTTGATTTTCCTTGTCCAATCACTCGTGCTATACAAATCCAGTAGTCTTTGGTCCCTTGGCTTCAGCATGTGGATGGGTTTACCCTTCCGATGTTTTTGTTGTGACAAGATTGGGTATCAGAAAGTGGAGTGTCCCTCTCCTCAGCAGAGATTGTTCAAGTTTCAACATTGGATTCCAAAGAATGATATGACAGAGGATGATTTGTTTGGAGGAATTACAGGTGCTTTTTTGCCTCCTCCAGGACCCCTCTAATGGTTTCTAAGGTTGACCCTGTGGTTGCTCAGAGATCTGATCCTAGATTCTTCTTTTCCTAGTGTTCCAAATCATGAAGCTACAAGCAGAGAAATGGTTAAGTCTTTGCTTGGGGATAGAAGTATTCTTCAAGTGGCTCGAGAGACTTTGGATTGTATGAGTGGTACAGGTCTTGCTTAATTTTAAGTTGTGAAGAAACACAAGAAAAGTTGGGGTCGCAAGTCAAAAGAGGAGAACCTTCAATTGGAGGCTTAGGAAGCACCTGGGGATGGTACCTAGTGGACTATGCAGAACATTCTCTCCCACCGAAGCAGGAGGTTGGTGGCTACCACAGCCTAGATTTGTCCCCTAGGTGTGAACTATATTAGTTCAATTTTATTTGGTGTGGTTTGTTTCCCTATGTTTGATCTAATGTATTGTATTGTCTTCTGAGTTATGTAGTATGGGTTCCAAGTTTGATGTTTAGTTCCTTATCCGTTATCTTGTTTGTCTCATTTGGTGTCTATGTACCTATTGTTAACTTGGGCAGGGACCCCTATAGATCCCCAACTAATTAATCAACAACAAAAGAATTAATGGCATATTATGGATCATAATTGATTGTTGGTGTCTTATAAGTACCATATAATATGCAAATTTATGTGATTATAAATTTATAATATACATCAAATAAAGTACTCTTGTAGAAATTTTTTTAAGTTCAGCAATTAATCTGTCATTTTATTTTTTGAAATTTTCTCTATAATGCATTATATGGTCCCAGCTCATCAAATAGGTATTTGGTATTTTCCTTAATAACATTAAAAGAAGATATGCATAATAATACAGCCAGAAATATTAGATGAACTAGAGGCACATCCAAGGACTTGGAAAGAAACAGGCAGATTATGGAACAAGATTATACAGTGAATGTGGTGATCCTCCCTCACAAACAAATAGTATCCAAGGGAGAGTCGTACAGCAGTTTCTACCTGATACAATAATTAATAAAAGAAAAACAATAAAAAGCCACAGATCATAACCTAACACAATCTAATTTCATTTTGAAGAGGTAACTACTAATACCTAATCAAGAAATAACCCATGTTCCAACCTCAATGAAAGATAAGAAATGAAGAATTACACCCTATTACCTAAACGCAATCCAATCATATACTCAATAGGTATTTAGTATTTACAAATTCTAGAATAGAAAAAAAAAAAGTAGATTGCAATTCTTGTTCTCTTTTGTCGAATGTATTATAAAAACTCCTTTACCATGAATCTATCTCTGACACAATTTTTTCACCATTAAGAGACTCTAAATGAGCAATAGATTTTACATTTCCACTAGCTTCATTATAATCCAAGAACGTTTTGTAAGGATTAACTTTGTTCATGTATGTCTATTTACAAAGTATACTATGGTGGATAAAGGAAGCAACCACTGCTCACCTCTAGAGCAAAGCAATGTCTTCCAATTGCAACCATCTCCAAGGTTTAAAACTTCTTTCTCTTTGGTGGCATCCTTTCTGCAGTTGTTTAGAACAAAAGTGCATAAGTATAAAGACAATGAAAAAAATAGCCATCAAAATCTCAATACATCAATAAAATAAATATTTCAGATTATTCATCTGCTTCAGAAAACCTCATATCCTCCCCTTTCACAGCACCAAAAAAAAAAAGATGATGACAAATGGGAGAAAAAAGATATTCCTTTCTTCCTTGTAATTACATAAATTTTATCCTTTTTTCTTCCACCAACAAAAAGAAACAGTAAAGAGAACCAGATTTATTTCATTAATTATTTCAATTTTCATGTTATGTATCTGTTTACATGCATTTACTCTTCTAGGCTCACTAACTGCTTTTGGTCAGCAAATTCTTCCTGTTTTTATATTATATGCATATCACCTTTCCATGG
This sequence comes from Sequoia sempervirens, assembly GCA_007258455.2. Classification (NCBI taxonomy): domain Eukaryota; kingdom Viridiplantae; phylum Streptophyta; class Pinopsida; order Cupressales; family Cupressaceae; genus Sequoia; species Sequoia sempervirens. The sequence goes on along the minus strand of VDFB02264150.1, from coordinate 124,046 downwards.
ACATTTCAGATGTCAAAATGGGTAAACCCTTAAAAAGGAGAAAGGAAAGAGCTACATATTATAAATAACCATGCAACAGTAAGGCAGCGAAAGAAGATAAGGCCAATGAAAACCAATTATAGAGATCAAAGCTGGTGATAATATTTACCAGAATGAGGAGTGGTAAGAGGACTGGCATCCTCATCAATCACCATGAAAAGGCCAATACAAGATCAGATGATGACTATGGGAGAATAGCCTGAACTAAGAGGCCATTGATGGGAAATTCTAGGGGGCTGCAAGGAATACCACCTGGAAGCTCTCTTCAATTCCATGGAAGATAATAATTTGACAACCTGGACTAAGGGTGATGGTACCTAGTAGTTGCTCAGGGACAAATTGCAAGAGTATGGTAATCTCTAGAAAAACAATTGATATGGGTGAATAAATCAATGTCTACTTTACAAAGGATTTATGGCAAAGTTTCAGCAGCAAAAGGAGTCAGAAAAGGGACTTTTCACAAAATGTGTAATACTAGGTCTCAAAATTTAACATAAGCTTTAGACAATATAGTGGCCAAAGGAGGGCAAAAATGATAGGAACAGAGGTGAGTGAAAGATGCAAAGGTGTTGTGACACCAGGTCCTAGAATCACAAACTATGGGAGTTTCTGTTAGTTTTAGGATCAGAAATGAAATAAGCAGAAACACAGAATAATGAACAATAAGACACAGCAAATACCCTGGGAAAACCCTCCTTCTCGAGGGAGAAAAACCCAGCCAAGAATATATCTCTTATATATTGAATGAAAGAGCAGAAATCTGCTTACAATCTGGGCCAAACTCTAGGCCAATCTGAAATAATGAAACACAGCACCTCTCCTAGATGCAAATGCACAATTACAATGAATTCTCCTTGATGTCGATCTGCTCTAAGCAGAATGATAATCTGCTGTAGATATGTGAACTCCTAATAGGTGTGAATTGTCTTTAGAATGAATTGATTGATGATAAAATGAAATGATCATCACCTTCTATATATACAATGTAAGGTGCCTCTTCACAAGCAAGGCGACTCTTCAAAAGAGTCAGCCTCCTTTTAAGAAATATAAATATAAAATATAATTTGCAATATGTAGGCAGCCTGCCTTTAATTAAGGAGAAAAAATCTCCTAAAGCTACCAAACACAAACACTCCCTCTTAGCTAGGGAGATATTTTCCTGATATCTACGTCATGGAGTCTCTCAACATGACGACCACAATGGCTACACCCATTTGTGGAAAGCTCAAAGGTTCATCACGGAGTCTCTCAACATGATGTCCACCATGGCTACTCCCATGTGTGGAAAGAAACACACATACAAGTGCCCATCACGGAGTCTCTCAATGTGATGTCGTCATGGAGTCTCTCAACATGACGTCCACCATGGCTACTCCCATGTGTGGAAAGAAACACACGTACAAGTTCCCATCACAGAGTCTCTCAATGTGATGTCGTCATGGAGTCTTTCAACATGACGTCCACCATGGCTACTCCCATGTGTGGAAAAAACACAAGTACAAAGGGTTCATCACAAAGTCTCTCAACGTGATGTTGTCATGGAGTCTCTCAACATGACGTCTCATCTCAGTCTCAGAGATGAACAAGGGCTTGCACCTCATATTTCTCCGTCTCAGAGAAATATACACTAACAAGGGCTTTTACCTCATACTTCTCCGTCACAAAGAAATATACACTAACAAGGGCTTTCACCTCATACTTCTCCGTCACAGAGAAATATACACTATCAAGGGCTTTCACCTCATACTTCTCCGTCACAGAGAAATATACACTAACAAAGGCTTTCACCTCATACTTCTCCGTCACAGAGAAATATACACTAACAAGGGCTTTCACCTCATACTTCTCTGTCACAGAGAAATATACATTACAACAGATGTTTATGATGATGTGACTCCCTTTGAAGCTCCAAGTACTTGCATCAACCTCCTGACCTCCTCGTCCAAGGTTGCCTCTGATAGTTTGTCAGACTCCCTCTGAATGTTATTTCCTCCTCTTCAAAGAAATTGATCGCAATCTATATAGGTTCTTCCTCTTCGAGAGATGTCTCCAGTGAAGTTTATCTCTTCAACCTGCATGAATTCCTCACAGGATGCCTCAAGCTCTTCCTCCCTTGAATTCCTTAGGCAATCTCTCATCATCCTTCTTGCTCCTTGATCCGTCCTGGAAGCATTTTAGAGAGAGATTACTAATAATTCATAGAATTAAACTATTTCGAAGAGAAATACCAATGTTATTGCATGAATTAATAACTACATAAGAAATTCATGAACATTATTCAAGGGTATGGAATACTTATCTCTTTATTAATTAATCTTCCTTGCAATCCACCAATTGCTCTTTCCTGATCTTTGCACTTAAAGATTCAGATCTCCAAATACACCTAGATTTGTTCTTCATTGTTGTCTTTAGAAATCAGATATCAAGGATGGCAACATGTAAAGATACAACATACATCACTCCATTGCTCAGGATGCTCAAAGATCAAGGATAGACTTCATAAACTTCCTCATTCCAGAAGTCTCAAGGTTGTGACCCAGTATGATTTCGAACATTGATCACTTGCATAGAAAATAATATATATTGCAGTGCTTTAACTCACAAGGCAGACTATGTCAATATGGCACCAATGATTACACACGGCAATGCTTGTGTTGACTCGGCTGATATAAAAACATTCCCAGTTTGAAAGCACTAGCCAGCCCGATATTATTCAATATTCATCTTGCCACTAACCTGACACTCCTTTCAACTTGCCATTTAAATTTCCTGTTAGATTATATGCCACGATTACTACTCCAGGCGTCAATAACAACAGACACGTTTTCTTTCTTGCTTCTACATAAAGTTTCGATTCCAACACATAATCTTCATGAGCAACGACACCCCACTCTGCGATTTTATAACACTTTAATGTTTTCATGACTTTGTATCTGCGGCTATGATTAAATATCTGTTTCTTGAAATATAACTTCTTTTGTATTATTTTCTTGACCATTTAGCATACCACTCACCTCCTAAATTATTCCGTCCTTCCTCAACCAAGAAGCGGCACCATTTGAATTGAATCAATTAACTTTCAGACTCCTTGACTCCTCAAGATTGCACTTCTCCGATATCCTTCACCATTCTTAAATGATTCCGCGTCATTGTATTATATGCTATTCGATTCCTCTGTTCAATCTTCCTAGCGGCCAAATGCCACGACTTTCCTCAAAAAATCAACAAGCTATTAGTGGCCAATCTTTCTACATTAAGTAAACAATTTTGATCGAACTTCTAAAACCCACTCTGATACCATGTTAGTTTTAGGATCAGAAATGAAATAAGCAGAAACACAGAATAATGAACAATAAGATACAACAAATACCCTAGGAAAACCCTCCTTCTTGAGGGAGAAAAACCCAATCAAGAATATATCTCTTATATATTGAATGAAAGAGCAGAAATCTGCTTACAATCTGGGCCAAACTCTAGGCCGATCTGAAATAATGAAACACAGCACCTCTCCTAGATGCGAATGCACAATTACAATGAATTCTCCTTGATGTTGATCTGCTCTAAGCAAAATGATAATTTGTTGTAGATATGCGAACTCCTGATAGGTGTGAATTGTCTTTAGAATGAATTGATTGATGATAAAATGAAATGATCATCACCTTCTATATATACGATGTAAGGTGCCTCTTCACAAACAAGGCGACTCTTCACAAGAGTCGGCCTCCTTTTAAGAAATATAAATATAAAATATAATTTGCAATATGTAGGCAGCCTGCCTTTAATTAAGGAGAAAATATCTTCTGAAGCTACCAAACACTAACAGTTTCCTCTTCTTCTCTGTAGGAGTTTCTGAATTCTTGAGATAAAATGTTTTGATCTAGTAAGAAGATAATCCTTTTTGCATCGTATCTCTTTTGAACTGAGGAGCAATTGTGACGTAATCAGAATTACCCTGATATACTGCCAATGATGGAAACTCTTCCAGAAGACCCTAGAAAAGACTCGAAGCTAGAGCAAAATCATTTGCAATGAAACAATCAAAAAGACTCCAAGTCTCTTTATTTGATTCCAATAGAAACCAACAACCTTGAGCTACTGATCCAACCAAGCAACCCAAAATATGATAGAATATGGCAAAATCTTTCACAGCTGTTCCAGCAATTGAAGGTTCTAAATACCATTCATGAAAACAATTTACCCTTCAACCTTGGAGATCTAAAGTAAGCTTTGGGGAATTTGTTCCATGCATAAGTTTATTTTGTATAATAGCTTTTCCTATATTTTCCTTTAGAAAATTCCCTGAATTTCAGATTATAATTGCAAGGACCCCAATTTGATCTAAACAAAGCTACTCCAATTATATCATTGTCTATAGCTTAAGTATTTTGGTTCATGCTGGTTAACAATATTTCATTAGCAAATTTTGCTAGATCTCATGTAGTGAATCCTTTGGTACTTAATCCAAATTCATCATAGCAGTTCCACTCTTTTTCAAGTAGAGCCCTTTTGATATGTAAAAGCAAAGGAAATTATTTTACTCAATGTGGAGCAGGTAACTTTTTAATATTGATAAATGTATGAATCTTCGTTTACTACAAGGAGTTATTAAAAATGGATCAATTTTTTTTTAATATGAGTTGAAGCAATAACAACAATATTTTGCTTAATGGTGATTTCATTTTTACCTTAATCTCATTATATGAATGCCCAAGGAGTTCTAACAATAATGCAATAAGGAAGATGTAATCATTCACTTCATGAATGCTTGGAATCCATATGACACAAGTAAACATCGATTTTGCCAATTTGTGTGCACACAATAACTGGATAACTCTTCTTGGAAAATACTTGAGAGGGTTAGGATCCTCTACTCAGTCATACAAAAACTTATGAGGGTTTTTATCATAATGCTCTTTCTCATATATGTCTTTTGGACAGCCTTACCAACCAGGAGACCTAAAGGATATTTTCATGCTCAAGGTATGATTTTTGTGCTGAAGATGTATACTCGGGTTCATCCTCAATAGAAATTTGCTGAGCAATTTTTAGGTTGTGAATGTAAGGAATAATTAAATAGTTGGCGAAGACATAGTCGATCCAACCAGCTCCTCCCTCATATGGGAGTGAAAACACTTATTGTATAACTCTTCTTGGAAAATACTCTAGAGGGTTAGGATCCTCTAATTGGTCATACAAAAACTTATGAGGTTTTTTATCGTAATGCTCTTTCTCAAATATATATTTTGGCCAACCTTACCAGCCGAAAAACCTAAGGATATTTTCATGCTCAAGGTATGATTTTTGAGCTGAAGATCTATATTCAGGTTCATCCTCAAGAAATTTGCCGAGCAATTTTTAGGTTGTGGATGTAAGGTACAATTAAATAGTTGGCAAAGGCATAGTTGATCCAACCAGCTCCTCATATGGAAAGCAAGAAAAGGCATCATTTTAGTTAGAGAGACCATTCAAAATAAAAAAAATTGTGTGCCTCATTCAGACTAAAATGATATCATCTATATTTTGCATTTTGAGATGAGGCCTTTGACATCCAAAATCTACACAATCAAGCTTGTAAAGATGCATTCATTATCAAGCAGGCCTCAAACAGGTGGAGAATGTGAAGAGAGTGGTTTCACTCAATACAATCAGTTTTTTAGTAACTGTCTATCTCCATTCCTCCAATTTGTTGTGTTTAGCTTGCTTTAATTTTCACTTGCACTACATTTTGAAAGAGACGTTAATAATACTTCCAAGACAGCAATGACTGCTTCATACAAAACTGAATGAAAGCCGAAACCTTACGAAGAAATAAATACAACCAGAAAGACAAGGAAAATTAAAATTTCTGTGCAATCTAAAGTTGGATCATCCTCCCATGGTGCTGATACATAATGACAATCAATTCAATCCCACAGCCCTTCACAAGGAGTTCAAACTCACTGAAGACTCCACAAACCCCAATTGTGGCATACCAGTCTGAAGTCTCAAAAAACAATTTCTTTTAACAGGACAAACGAACAACCCTGCATTAGATGCCCATTGTAATTCAAATTAACAAAGCTTTGCATAAGAAATTGAGGAGCAAACTGATATTCAACAAGAGCAAGATTGAACACTAGCAATTTAGATTAGATGCAACTGATTCTCTAGGATTCAAGATCAGAACTTCACCTAGCAGTCATTAAAACTTTTAAATTTCCATCATCAGCATCTCTTAAAGATGTCCTATTGATTTCTTACAACTTGCTTCCAATATGACAACCTTGCTTAGTTTACCACAAACATTTCTCCATTGATAGTCTATTCTCATTTTAGTTTCCAAGGTTATCAAAATTCAAAATAATTAATGTTCCACAAAAACATAACAAACATACTGATTTTCTCCACAAAGGAGATAAGGTTCAGAGTGTTTTTGTGCTTGAGCTCTTCCAGATATCTTTAGTCATCAAAGAGAACAAATATTAATCACATTTCAAGCTCCAAAACCTTTAAATGAACCTATTGTTTTCAATTTTATACTTGTTAACCTCATACTAGATCTTTGCTAAGAGTTTCTGGATCTGCAAAGGTATTATATTTGATTTTCAACATTTTCAGACTCTCCACTGGACCCATCATCGGGGAAAAACAGTTACAAACTGGTTCAAACTAGGTCAGTCAGATTTCTGCAGAGTGACTAATGTATCCATAAGCATGGTTTAGCTTTATCAGAATATTTCTCTGCCAATTTTTTGTTTCTTTCTTGTGTGAGCCTACATAGGGCAGCAGAATATTACTTGTATTATATGCTTCAAGCTCTTCCACTATTCTCTTTGGAGACATACCACTAAGTATTTCCTTTCAGAAATGTCCGTTTCTATTTTTCAATAGAACCTTTGAATCACAGCTTCCATGCTTTCAATTAAACCTTCAAATCGTAGCTTCTATGCACTGCATGAGGTTTAGATTTCAGTGTATGGAAACTACACACACAGTTTCCCCTGTCAACTGAGATGAAATACCGTATTATTAGCCTCCAACTTTCAAAAGCACTAAGCAAATGTCCTTGCCTTCATGTTTGATGGTAAGAGTTAATTTGCTCTTCTTACTGAAACAAAAACTTCTAAGCAGAACAATTTCGTGTTTCCTCTTATTAACTTGTCTTATACAAAATTTACAACCCAAACACATTTTTATGACAACCTCTTCCCTACTTTCAACTTTAGTTGTCTGTCCTCTGAGATTGGAAAATTACTCTATATGGCCATCCACTCAGACTAGTGACAAAAAATAGCATTCAAAAGTCTTAAATTGATTGCCTAGTTGTTTTCAATGTCAAAATGACAACTCGGTGCCAAACATTGCTGCCTTGCCACCAAAAGCATCATTCCCAGGTGCCTGAAATGTGTTCAATGAAAGTTTAGTGACTTATTCTTCTGAAGGACGCTTCTGTTTAACATTTCCTCGGCTTATATAGGTTATGAAAGGTTGTCATATCATCTTCAATTGGTACTTTGAAAATTAAGCAAATAACATCAATCCAGTTTGACCCATGGCCTGAAAGATATACTTGATAGCATTTACCATGAAACTAGAATTGTTGCAAGAACCGGGATAAACAATGATAAAGAATGTGTTGAAAGTCCTGAGCACTTTTCTTCAAATCCGTCTGGGAAGAAGGTCTTCCATCCACTTATATATTAAAACATTAAACTGAATCACTTTGTTCTTGCTACCAAAGTTATGATTGAATAGTCCTAAATGACTTGAGATTCACTGCGAATGTCAACCACACAGCACTGTCAATTCAGATATACACATGTAATGTGTTCTTGTAGATGATCTTCATCTGTGAGACCTTGCCTCAGCATGAAACTGGAATCCTCAGTCAAACTTTGATACATCACATGTATATTTTTACATGTATTAATAATACAATGGTAATTTTGAGTCTACTGCAACTGCTACAATTGAAATTCAATTCTGAAACAAAATTTGACCTGGGCTCAAGTTGCAAGAGGTGGGACTATCATAGGAACTCAATAGAAGAATTTTAAGCTGCTTCAAAAACAAGCAAACATAATACAAAACCAATGAGGAAAAAATTCAACTCTGGCCCACTACTTCAATTGGAAAAAAAACAACTACTCAAGTGTAATTGGCCTGCCAGACTTCAAGCTCTTAGTGTCAATCAAAGAGCACTGTATAGCTAGAAAAGACACATTCACGTTCAAATGCCTTTCTACACTTGTTGAGATTCCGGTGTCAATAGAAGGCCATAATAGTGTCCATCAAATGACCACTGTTTGTTCAAATTCGATATTGTAAATGTATAATTTAACAAATTCTATTGATAAACAAGCTGTTTTGAGCCTCTAAGTCCCAAGAACTAGATCTCAAATTTAAATTTAACATGAATATCAGCTCGTGCTCAACTTGCAAGCGTCAAGACAAAGAATTGAAGAACTGATAATTTAGCTTCCACAAAGATGGCAAAACATAAGTAAAGATCAACTCATGCTCAGTATCTCGATTAACAAAATAGCTACTCAGTTGCAATAGTCTTTCCAGACTTCTAGAGTTCTTAGGGCAACACAGAGGTCCTTGTAGTTTCAAGCATTGTTGTACTTTCAATCAAAGATCATTGTATTTCCCACTAAAAACTGTAGTAGTCTCAGATAATGATCATTGTAGAATAGAAATGAATAGAAGATTCTTAGTGTACATGAGGTCATAGATAGATTATGAGACAGCAAACCCTATCATTTTAGCTTTCTGAATTGCTGAGCTTCTGCTATTTAGTTTAATGATGAACTACCCTGTTTTCTCAACCGCCTCCCCTTTGGACAAATTCCTGTAAGGAAACTGCTGCTAAAGTAATTGAGCAATTGGCCAAGATGTCATTGTAAGATTTGCACTCTAAAAATAAAATACTTTTCAGATTCAACTGCCTCAACTGCACAAAAGCCACAAACTCTCTCCTCCCATTCTTCTATTGGCCTCTAATATCTACACCTTGAACACAATGTGAGTTAGTTTTTAACTGAACTATGAGAATCTTTCCTCTCCAAAGAATATTTGCCCCTATGTATGCCTTTTGGTTGTAGTTTCTATCAAAGGCCATTGTCATTTCAATCCAACATCATTGTAGCTTCAATCAAGCACCATTGTAATTTCAATCAACCATTGTTATACGTAAGTTCAATCAAGCAACGTCGTATGTGTTTTCTATTAAGCACCGTTGTATATAGTCCCAAAATTTCAATCAAGCAACGTTGTACGTATTTTCAGTCAAGCACCGTTGTATGTGGTCCCAAAATTTCAATCAAGAAAAGTTGTATGTATTTTCAATCAAACACCGTTGTATGTAGTCCCAATCAAGCATGTTCACGTATCAAAAACACGCATTCCAGGGGCGAACGTGAGGGTTTCACAGCGACTTCATTTAACATTATAATTATCTTCAGCAAGCTCAGAAGAGCATCCTTAGTACAATTCAAATCCTCAAACTTTTAAATTTAACCGAAGTTCATCCATGCGGACAGTTCACGCAATTCCCGAAAATTCACTATCAAAAACTCGTGAGGAAGGACGCCGTAAGAGAAAAAACCTCAAACGTACTGAAATGTGCATACACAACATAAAACATAAGAGAACATATAAAATAAGTACATTATTGTATATTGCGTACCGGTTTAAGAGCCACAACAATGGCGGGCGCAGAAATCCTTCGATTCTTCACCAAATGCGGCGAACGAAACTTCAAAATGACGAACGCGACGATCTGAGGTGCAATACGAACAAAACGGCAGGTGATTTGCAGGCTTTTTTGAAAATTTGAAAGCAAGCAAGTGAATTGTAGGGCGAAAAAAAACCCTGGATCGGAATAATAAAAAGAAATATTGACGAAGAAAGGGAAGGGCTTCGAAATGTATGAAAATATAGGGTTAAAAAAATTATGTACACGCTCGCGTACCGAGGGGTACAGAATAAGAACGTGCGGGTGACGTGGAGCGAGGCCAATGGCCGGACCCTGGTGAGTGTACCATTATGAGCACGACACCTGGCGGGCATGGCCTGAGGGCTTTTGCGTAGTGCTTGTTTTGCGGGAAACATCGTTGCGTTCCCACCGGCAAAAAGGGTTGGAAAATGTTATGAACCAATTTCACACGAGGCGGCGGCGGGGTTTGTGCGGAGAATTTGTCTGAACTGGTTACAGCAAGTTGTGAGAGAGAAGGATTTTTTATTTGCGTTTTCTATTTATTTATTGCGAACTTTTTGCTTTATGAAATTACTGTGCGGGTTTTTACTTTCACGCCCAATGTTTATAATCGGGTTATTTGACGGTCGATCTGAGAATATTTAATTTTGTTTCTGCTCAAAATTGTCCTCCAAATATTAGCAGAGCATTTACTGTTTAAACTATATATTTGATGGAAATTTATTTTTATTAAAATAGCCTTGTCAAAAATTTAGTAGATGTTTTTTGGTCTAAATTAGTCATACAGCCGTCAACTTTATACAAATTACGGAAATAAAATGTCTATTTTTATTAAAATAGCCTCGTCAAAAATTTAGTAGATTTTTTTGGTCTAAATTAGTCATACAGCCGTCAACTTTATACAAATTACGGAAATAAAATGTCTAAGGTTTTTTACTTGTATGGGAATGATGTGAATTTGTTAAATAAATATTTTCATTTATTGATGATGTAATGGTGTTTGTTTTAAAATGAAATACAATGAATGAAATAATAGAATATTCCTTTTAATCGTAGGAATGGGAAGGGATATATGCATTAAGAGGTGAAAAATTAATTATAAAATAAAAAAATTTAAGGATTGAGATAATTTATAACTTATGGAAAATTTATAACTTATGGAAATATTGAGTAATTTTTATAATGGAGATTTGGAAAATTTATTATTGGCAATTTTTATTTTTATGTATTAATTTAATAAGTGTTATATAGTGGTGAGTTTGTTATCTAATCGAGAGATGAGTCATGATATAGCAATTTAGAAGTAGGCAAACTATTTGTTGTGTGGTTGATAGATGAGCTAGAATGGCATAGTAATTTAGAGGTAGGTCAAATAACAATTTATTTATTTTTTGATGACCTCATCCCTTATGATGTTGGGGCCTTGCACTTAGCAAGACTTGATCCCTTATGGGCTCATTAAGGGCCATTCAACTTCACGAATAGATCAAGGGCCCATTAACAAATAACAATTTGAGATCAACAAACTCTTTCAAATTGAATATATTTCAATATTACTTAGTGAAGATTATAGTTGTTAGGATTGACTTTAAGTTGATCAATTAGTTCATTTTAAGTCTGATAGTCAAATCCCTAAAAGTATAGTTGAAGTTGAGTTTGTCAAACTACAAATTATGATAATTTCAACTAATTGATTTTAAGTTTGAAGCTAGATCCCTAAAGTGTACAAGGGCATTATGTTTTGCATTATTATTTTTAGATCAATGTAAAACATAACACATTATATTGTTATTAATTCTACATCAATTTTCAAAACTACAAAATAAATACTCTTATTAAAGACATGAAATTTCTACAATCCATGATAATAGCTTGAAATCTCTAAATTTTACTACATGAATTTATTTCCATGAGAATTATTATTATTGTTGCAAATTACTTTACTCAATCCATAAATCAATTTTATGTTTTTGAAAGAAAAATCAAATTTATATTTGATTGTTTGAAAAGAATCAAAAAGAGTTTTAGTTCAATTGAAAATTACAAAATAAGAAGATAGAGTAGAAACAATAAAATAAAATTACATATATATTATAAATTCAAAATTCCAGGATTTCAAATTTACCCTTCCCTTCCTTTCAGAACAAGGTGGAAGCAAGCATAGTAGAGCTGGCTAACTTGAGGATCCATGGGGCAAGCAAGTCAAATGCAACTTTCTCAAGCTAGGATGTGTTTATGAGATAGAACTGGAGCGGCTTAAAGGTTCCTTTGTGTGTTGGGGTGGGGGGAATCAAATCACAAGAGAATCGCAAGAATGTCAAATGGCATCCTCCTGACTTTGGCTGGTATATGGTTAATTTTGATGGGGCCTCTAGGGGAAACCCTAGCCACTTTGGTGTTGGTTGCATTGTAAGGAACTGGGAAGGCTCTGTGGTTAGTAAGTTGGCTAAACCGTTGGATGTTGGCACAAGCAATGCAGGGGAGCTGCAAACCGTTCATCTTGGCATTAAGCTCTCAATAGAACTAAAGTTACCAAACATTGTTGTTGAGGTGGACTCGATGGTTATTGTCAACGCCTTGCATTTTGGAAGCTACAAAACTGGAGTTTGGGTTCACTACTTGAAGACACTATAGATTTGCTTAGAAGCTTTCAGCATTATACTATCAACCATATTCTATGTGAAGGCAATATTGAGGCAGATATCCTATCAAATGGAGTTGATGGGTGCTCTATTAAGGAAATTGCAAGTGTTAAGGGTGGTGCATGACGCGTCAATATGTGGGTGGTTGGGTGGGTGCCACTTCACAATTACTTGTGTGGAGTGGTTGATGCGTCGTGGATTGTGTGGCGTTTATTTGGAGGGATCATGTTTGTTCACATGGCTTGAGTACTGTCATTTACACTCATGATTTATTGTAGTTTTAATCAAGTTATCCTTTCACTTGGGCTCTCACTTGTTGCTAAGCCTAATGGCTCTTGATGGTGACAAGCCCATCCTTCTAGGTACTCATTGTTTATGGTGTTGATTACCACTTAGTTCAATCAAGGTTTGTGTGAGCTAGATTTCTGTCAGTTTCGTTGGTATCCTCACAAGGGGTATTGAGCTTAAATGTGGTAGTTTCCTTAATTTTGGTATGGTGAGATTTATTTTGCAAGTATATGCGAAGGGCTTAGACACCGGCGATACGAACACCCCTTTCCAGCTTCATAGTAGCAAGCGTCAAATGGCTTTCCTCAGCCCTATTGCTTCACTCAAGCTGAGTTGGATAATTCACCATCTTGACTATCTCACATTTGCAACAATTAAGTGCATCATTGGCAAGGGTTTCATGGAAAATGCAGAAGGTTACAGGTTGGATTCAAATATATCTTCCAAAGTCTTGGCAGGGTTGTTAGATTTGAAAGTCCCTAAGGCAAAGGCGAAGGTCACTATGCAACAACTATTTAGAAAGGATTTATTGGTCAATCTAGATGAGGCTCTGGTTACTACATCACTAGGCATTGGCATTCCCCACCCTCATGATCTTGGGCTTTTAGCAAACTTAGATGAAATAGTGAGATTCTACGCCTTCCTTCTGGACTTACAAGGTTTGGAGTTAATTGAGCATTGGAGGTTGGCGACAGCAGGGGTGGATTTTCTAAGAAAGAAGTTTTGACTGGTGGCGATGCAGAATGCATATTAAAAGTATGACTTTAGGGTGTTTTCTCAAAACAATGTCTAGTGATTAGTTATTGTGTATTTCATGTCATGTTTGCTTACTTAGTGGGGGTTTTTTTGTCTAGAGTCTAGTGTCTGGAGTCTAGTGGTTTATTAATTTGCAGGTGGTGTCTAATATTCAGGATGGCTTCGGCCACGGTTTGGTATATCTCTTGTTTCTTATGTTGGTTCACAGTAGCATGCTTATGGTGGTCCTTGGTGTAACTTTTGACCCTACGTAGCCTTTTTTGGTTGATAGCGGTTTGGTCAAGCAATGGAAATATCTTCCTGCCCCACAATCACTAGGAATGGTATGTAAATATTTTGAAATATCAATATAAAACTTTCTTACCTATCAAAAAAAATTAAAATTATTTATTTATTATAATTAACAAATGATTCTTTTTTAATACTATTTTTTTTTTTAATAAAAAGAGGGTAAAAACTTTATTGAATTAGGAAGACAGTACAAAGCCAGAAATTACAAAAAATCCACCAAGAGTCAAAAAAGAACCATCAAGCAACACCCAAAACACATCTCATATCCTCCATAACCAAGTCCTTAGGCTCCCTAGAAAGACCATCTGGAAGACAGCTCCAACCATCCACTTTCCAGTTTCCCATCCACTCAGAAGCCTATTTAGCCAAACCATCAGCCACTTTATTCTACTCCTTAGGAATATTGCAGAAGGTGATAGAATCAAGGATCTCCCCCAAAGAGATGATTTGCCTAACCACCCCAACCAGTCGTCAGTTAACATCCTCCATTTGCCTCTTAATCAACAAATCAACCACAATCTAAGAATCTGACTCACAAACTATCCTTCTCCAACCAAGGGCACAAGCCCTTTTCAAAGCTAAGAGAATAGCCAAGGCCTCCATGTAATTGTTAGAATGTTGGCCACAATATTCAGAAAAGAAGAACACAACCACTCCAAAGCAATCCCTACACAAGCCCCCGACTCCAACATGACCAGGATTAGCCCTAGAGGAACCATCAGTGTTAATCTTCAACACCTCCAAAGGTGGAGGTATCCAATGGCCATCTCTCTGAACCTTTTCTCTAGCACTTCGACCAAGGTCGGGCCTCTGCCCACCCTTGTCCCAGACAAAAATCCCCAAACCTCAAAAAACTCACATATCATCAGAGTCCACAGGGGTCGAGAGATCACACCTAGCTGTCAAAGTCTCTTGAAGAACTCCCAATATCTTCATCCATACCTGTCGCACCTAAATCTTCTTATCCAAAAAAATCCTACGATTACGCTCTAGCCAAATCTACCAAATGATGAAGTTGGAACCAATTACCCAAGCAGTATGGAGAAAGGAAGTCTTAGTTGAAGGACTCCACAACTCCTAAAAAAGTCCTCTAAAGATGAAGCATGCCAACACGGCTGATTCTAGAGTTCCCACTAGAAATGCCAAAGCACCCTAACAAAAGGGCACTAGAAGAAAAGATGAGAAGTATTTTCTTTGTTGTTAGAGCATAGAACACACATAGAGGGGCCCTGAAAGCCCCGCTTCCAAATATTCTCCCAAATCAAGCATCTATTATAAGTCACCAACTAGGAAAAAAGATGCACTTGGGCCAAGATAATTTGTACCAAATCTGCTTCCACTAGGGGACCCCTGTGCATCCAAACATCTGCTCATCTAGAACCTGATAGTTAGAGGCCACAGTGAATTTTTCTTTTTGGTTGCCTCCCCAAGCCAGAACATCCATCTCCAACAGAGAGTTATAGACCCTACCAGCCAAGATGCAAGCAAGCTCCTTCTGATCCTCCACCGACCCTCCAAGTGGACACTCATGCAGGTCCTTCCACCTATACACCATAGCCCAATCTAGAACCTGAGGGGATTTAAAATCCACCACATGAGTCCAACCAACATCCAAAAAATGTCTACACAGGTCTCACAAGTGAGGATGAGTAGACATAATAGGAGGATGACCATCCCAGGAATCAAACCAAAAGAGAGCCTCAGAACCCCTGTTGCATATCCAAAATAATCATTGCTTAATCAACTTGGCTCCACTCTTGAGGATGCTCCAAACCATAGATACCTTACTCATTAGGTTGTATCTGGGAACATCCTCACCATCCATAACTCAAAGATACTTGGAGGTGAGGATCTTAGCCCAAGTCTATTGTTGTTGAGAGCACCACCTCCAATAAAGCTTAGTTGCTAAAGCTTTCTTATTCAAATCAACTTGACGCAACCCAAGACCACCCTACTTCAAATGACAGACAACATCCCACTTGACTAGACTCCACTTCTATGAAAGAAGATTACCAGACTAGAGAAATTGTCGACATAGGGCCTCAAAGTCTTTCAAAAAGTTGGCAGGGGCTGATTAAACAAAGCACCTGTACAAAGGGAGAGCCTGAACCAAGCACTTCAAAAGAGTCACTCTTCCAGTAGTAGAGAGCCATCTGCATGTCCAATGATGGACCTTTTTTTGAAACTTCTCAATAACATCCTACCAAAACACTCATGGTAATGAACAAATAGCCAAAGGAATGCCAAGGTACACAAAAGGGAGTGAGCCAATCTGGAATCTAAGAATACCCACAATCCTCTGTTGAATAAGATTAGGAGTGTTGAAGAAATAAATAAATGACTTACCTTCATTGATGCTTTGACCTAAAGCTGTTAGATAACAATCCAAGGCCTTCCTTAGATTGACCGCTTCATCCACTCTGGCGAGGCCCATTAATGCCATGTCATCCATAAACTAGAGATGGGATTGGGAGGGAAGATTATTGCCCCACTGCCAACCCTGAATCAGGCCAAGCTCCACTCGAGATTTCAAGAATATCCCAAGCCCTTTTGCCATAAGAATGAATAAGTAAGGAGATATAGGATCACCTTGTTGAAGGCCCCTAGAAGCCCCAAAAAGCTCAGAAATCTCACCATTAACAAACACAAAGAAGGAAGTAGGTGTGACACAACTCAAGACCCAACCAATCCAAGCACTGCCAAATCTAAAAGATCTCAAAATATTGGTTATAAAATCCCATTTGACACAATTATAAGTCTTGGCCATATAAAGCTTAATGAGCATAGCCTTCTCCTCGGAGGAAGCCATAGAATGCATTGTCTCGGCAGCAATAACCACACCATCCAGAATTTGCCTACCAGCCACAAATCCACCCTGTTCCTTAGAGATAAACCTATCTAACCACGTCTTCAAGTGCTCAACAATCAACTCAGTGATTATTTTGTACACCACATTGCATATGGCAATGGCCCTAAAGAGATCCAAAGAATCAACCCCCTCATGCTTAGGGATGAGAGCCAAGAAGGTGGCATTCAAAGCTCTTAGAATTTGCTTATTCTCTTGAGATTCTTGAACAAATTCTAGAAGTTCAAGCTTAATAACCTCCCAAAAATCCTGATAAAACTCAACCAGGAATCTGTCAAGAGTGGGAGTTTTACATTCCTCATCTAAAACACAATATTTTCCAGTTCCAACAAAGAGATCAGCTTGAGAAGAGACCCATTTATTTCCTCAGTCACCAAGGGAGGAATGCAAGGCAAGATTACATCTTCATCCTCATTGGCAAGATTAGAATCATCATAGAGAAGAGCAAAGAAGAATTGAGCAGACTCTTTCAAAATCTCAATAGAAGAAAGGAGAGGGTCCCCATTTGGGGATTTAAGGGAAGTAATAATGTTTCCTTTCCTTATGTCTTTAACTAAATTGTGAAAAAATGAAGTATTCATGTCCCCCTCCTGCAACCAATCAATGTGAGACTGTTGCTTCCAAAAAATATCCTCACGCAACTCCCATTCCTCCACACCCTTCACAACCTCAGCCTCTATCCCACTCAACTCCTCAGAAGCCCCCAATCCCAAATCTCTTGAGTGATGGTATCCAAGTGCTCTTGGGCAGCCTTTTTAGCATGGAAAACATTTCCAAAATGGTGTATGTTCTATCATTTCAACATATATTTGGCATGTTGAATCCTTTTTGCAAAGGAGTACATAACAGTGCTAGAAGCAGGCTTGCCATCCCTTCACCACCTAGGGAGCAGATCATGGAGAGACACATCCCTAAGCCACATAAGTTGGAATTTAAAAGACTGTCTTTTAGGAAATCTATCCATACAAGAAGAGAGTTTTATTGGCCAATGTTCCAAGCCCCGCAATCCAAAATCTCAAAACTAGTCATCCATCTATCGCTAACCCAAAACCTGGACACCAAAAACCTATCTAAACTTTCAAAAATGATAGCATCCCCAAGCCTCCTACTATTCCAGGTAAACACCCCATTCAAAGGTTTGATATCCACTAGGTTCAAAGAGGCCACATTGTCCCTCATGAGGTCTGAGGAGAGATCTAGACTGGAATTCCCACCCTTTTTCTTATCCAGAGACAAGATAGCATTAAAATCACTTGCTATAGTCCAAGGGAGAAAGGGCTCTTAAGAACACAAGAATTTAATTCAAGACCACAAGTTAGCCTTGCCAAGAAGATTCGTAGGAGCATAAATATTAGAAAGAATAATTCTCTCACCCAACTCCAAACTAGAAGCA
This sequence comes from Sequoia sempervirens, assembly GCA_007258455.2. Taxonomy (NCBI): domain Eukaryota; kingdom Viridiplantae; phylum Streptophyta; class Pinopsida; order Cupressales; family Cupressaceae; genus Sequoia; species Sequoia sempervirens. The sequence goes on along the minus strand of VDFB02264150.1, from coordinate 106,071 downwards.
ACAAGAGAAATAGAGCATCTGTTAGAAATCCACCAAAGGGGGGTAACTAAGCGCGGGTCCCATAGACAAGCAAGACCCTGAGAGGTACCTTGTGCCCACACACATTGACAAAATCCTCTACCTCAGATCTTAAGAACCAAACTCAACATACTATCAATGGACAACTTAGTCTCCTAGAGGAAAACCAAATCAGGAGAGTGAGAACGAATCAACTCACAAATAGCCTTTTGTCTAGGGATGCTATTCATACCCCTTACATTCCAAGATATCACAATCATCGTTGGAGTTGGGAGAAGTGAGAATCAATAGTCCTCACCGAGCCAGACTCAAACAAAGTCTCCCCAATTAACTTAACCTTTTCATGATCCTTCTTCCTTCCCACATTAAGAGGCTTCTTAGGAGCCCCTTTTTTTAGAGGTTTTTGATGAAGACCCAAAACAAGAGAAGAGGGCTTTCCTTTACCATAATCCTCAACAACCCTCTCAATGATGACCCTAGAACCAGGAGGAATAAGTACCATGCTTGCATCTGCCAATATGCCAATTCCCCCACACCTAGAAACTGAGGAAGGGAGCTCTGCGTCCATTTGATCCATTTGACCCCCTATTGGTGTCAGGCTGGAAATAACATTTAACTGATCCACCAAGCACTTCTCAACAATAGAGCTATCTGCAATTTGCATGGAAAAGGGTCCCCTTCTTGAACCAAACCCTCTAATGCTTTAAACCTGTTAAGAGATTCCTCTTCTTGCCTATCTTTGAAGGTCCTCTTCTGGCCCCTATTCCTGTTTTGAGACTTAACAGGCACAAAACCATCCTTATCTACCTCCACCACCTACATGGGGGCCTTGCCTTTATCCATCTTTGAGGTAGACTAGTGAGGAGCATTAGCCAAACCAACAACATTAGCAAGCTTGGGGCACATTCGTTGCAGGTGACCATACTCATGGTAGAATCGACATAGAAAAGGTAATGCCTCATAATCTAATTGTTGGGTCCAAGAAGTTTCTCCAATGCTTATTGCCACCAAATCTGGTAATGGGTTATTCAATTCAATTTCAACACAAACACGAGCACAAGAAAAAATCCTTTTATTCAAAGTTTGTTGAGAGGGCCCAATAGGCTTACCGAGTAAGAGAGAAATCATCTATAAAATATCACTTTGCTAGCACTCCAGAGGCAAACAAGGGAGGCATAAGAAAACTAGAATGCGAGAAGGAATCTCCTCAGCAAAGTTGAAACCCATATGCCATGGCTTAATGAATAATCCCACTTGGTTGCAAAAATAAGGCCCTCCCTCAAAATCCCATTTTTTGTGAGCAATATGGGAAAAATCCACCATGAAGAAATTGTTTGCAACTAGTAGAATATCAAAATCACCTTCAGGGTTCCAGGTCTTGCGAATCCAGGAATCAAGAAAGGGAAGTGAAACCTGCGTCCCCATGAATTTGCAAATCAAAACATGATTTTTGTAATACTCCAAATCCTTCGCTACAAAGTCAAGTTGTATCACAAGCATTAACATTTCTTTCGATCTCTCCAAACACCCATTTACTTTTTGAAGCTGAAGACCATCTTTCCTCATCAAACCCTCACCAGGGTTACCTATATTTACAAAACTCTAACTTCCTCTGGGAAGAGAAGAAATGATGTTAGATTTACCAACCAAAGTATGAAGCTCCATGAAAAAGAAAACAAACCCCCGTCCTGGAATCCAAAGCACCAAGGGCAGCAAAAATCAACCACAAAGCAACACCAAGGAATCAAAAACCAAATAACAACCCCCCCCGCACGCAAACTGGAACACCCTCAGCACCCTCACAAGAAAACACAGCCAAAGAGAACAATTTCATACACATGCACAGTCAAATGAAGGAGAGAAAGAGAGACATTGTGACCTGTTACAGGCCGCAGACCTCCATGCTCGTGTGCTCACAGCATTCCTCCATCGATGTCCTTCGTGATTTTTTAATACTATTTATTAAAAAAGGTTAAAAATAAATTTTGTTTTTAATTATTTCTATTTATTAGATAAATATGATTGAAGCAATATAATAATTAATTAATTGTATATCGAACATATATTATAATATGAAGCTCTGCTTGTGAAAAGTGCAAACATATTGGAATTGACTTACAAGCTAATTACAAATTCAAACTACCGATAATTTTAAAAAAGATTAAGAACAAAGGAGTGAAAGACTTGTATACATACAATGAACTTTACCTCTAACCAAATTGCATAAGCCTGCTTTCTGTTGTAACAATGAAGACCAAAAAAAGGAGGGCGAAGGATACAAAGTCAGCTACTCATAACAAGGACGAAATTTCCCATAAGCCACGAGTCAATGATAATCTAACAACTGTTGAACCTCAAGTCATTGATTTATGAGAAGAAGTTGAAGAAGATATAGAACTTTTTGAAAATTTGGCAATCATATATAGATTCATAGGCCCTAAATTCAATAGGAATAAAATCAAGGCATGGGTCAAAGAAGCATGGTAAAACCAACAGATAATCAAATTCTTCCCTAAAGGTTTTTTTATTATTGTTTTCACTTCAGGCAAAAAGAGAGACAAGGTGTTGCATGGAGGGTTGTGGGAATTAGATGGTCATCCTCTATACATAGAGAAATGGCATTAGAATTTCAATCCCTATAAATTGAATCCATATGAGCATATGGTATGGTTGTACCTACACAATTTGTCTCTGGAATACTAGTCAAAAGGGTGCCTAGAAAAGATAGGGTGATCATTGGGCACATCGATGGATATAAATGTAGATATAATTGAGGAGGGCTCGTACTTATATGCAAGGTTGCAGATTGTAGCCATTAGACAAATCCCTAAAGAAAATTCGCTAAATGTTGAAGGTGAAAAATGGGTGCAAACAATGGAGATTGAAGAAGACAAGAACTTCTGCCTAAAATGTCACAGAAGAAGACATAGGGAAAAAATATTGCAACAAAAACCTAAAAGCAAAAGAACTAAAGAAAAAGCAAAAAACCAAACTAGTATGGAGGCCAAAAATAAAGGGAAAACCTCAAACTCAAGCAGTAGAAGAACGAGTCAAAAGGGCATCACAAGGGATACTTGAGCATAAGGATAGGATTAATGAGAAGTAATCAGACAATAGTGTCAAGGAAATGGAGAGCATTAAAGACACTCCCTAAGAAGAAAATAACATAAAAACACAAGCAGTTGAAAACCCTAAAGCAGAAGAGAATGATCAAAGGGAAGAATATGGGGGTGTTGATGAATGCTAGATCATTGAAGAAGAGGAGTCAGACTATGAGGAACTAGAAGAAGGAGAAGATCCATTAGAGCTAGATGAGCTTGGGATTATTGACCCTAGATGCATTAACCAAACTATAGAAAAAGCAATGGGTAAAGTGAAGAAAGGCAAGGGCAAAAAATCAAACAAATAAAAAAGGAAGGAAGAAGTTGTGGAAAAAGGACTAAAAAGAATTTCATGTTTTTTGATATCCAAGGGAGCTAGCACCTCCCTTGGACAACAATGCAGATCTCTTAATGGAATGTTAGGGGCCTAAACACCCCTAAAAAAATATGCTTAATAAAGTGTCACCTAAAGAAGAAATAGGCAAATATAATTGTAGACATCTAAATTTGACCACTTCCATATGGTCAAAGGCGTCTCCTTAATCATCCATTTGTTCATTTAATTCATCCTCTTTGCTATTAATATATCATGTCCTACATAAGGTTTCCAAAGTATTTAATTTAATAAATATTTTCCCCCTCTTTCCTCTCTAAATTAAATAAATATCACTTTATTTAATTTAGTCATATTACCTCTTGGAATTTTAAATTTATTTTTAATTCCTCACTTTCTCTCTTATTGTCACATCCTCCAACTTTTGCAAGTTGGTCCCTAATCCCTCTTAACCATCATAATTAATTTATGGTTAAGATGTGCACACCCCTAATCATCATTAGGGTCCCATCCTCCATAATTTCCCACTTGCCTCTAATCTGTCATTAATTTGTCTAATCAGGTACTTGCACAACCTTAATCATTTAATTAGGTCAACTTAATCCCCAGGTCATTTATGGAATGTGTCATAAGTCAACCTTATTAAAGACTTTATCCTTTTGGAGAAGACACTCCATTCTCCGTGTGAATTTTTAATTCACATTTAATCCCCCTATGCATTTCAAGAAATTTTAAATTCCTTCTCTCATCCCCATGAAGATATTTGAGGAATTTTTAATTCCTCACATGTCCTCTCACCCACATGGGGACAAGGACCTCCTTTATGAGGAGATCTTGTTTCAATCCCAAGGTACTATGTACTACCTCCATGTCATGTATTGTCCTTCCAACTCATGTACACATCATCATTTTCAAGCCACTTCACATGCCACATGTCAAGATGCGAGGGCTTGTGAGTTCTCAACTCACCATGGCCCTACATCTTGGCCTTGTTGGTTTAATCCCAACCATCCATTTCTTTAGAGAATTCAAAATTCTCTATAAATACCCCCTATTTTCTCTCATTTAGAAAGGAGATCATTTATGCTAGCCAAACTCTTGAATTTTTTTTATTTTGAGTCATACTTAGCCAAACTCTTGCATTTGCATCAATTTTCACCTATTTTCCACCCTCATTGCATCCTACAACTTGCATCTTTTTCCATCCAAGGAGCATACACTACATCGAAGATGGAAGGGCCAACCAAAGGATCGATTTGAGATAAGGTGAATCAACTTCATTTGTTATCTTTATTTTGTTTTGAATCCAACTAGGCCAATCTTGAGGTGTAGGGTGTTTATAGTTGTTATTTGCACTATTTTGTTTGCTGCTTATTTTCTAACAAGTATTTTCCCCCGTTCACATTTCTAGCATGCCCAATGGGACCCACAAATGGGTCTGTATCTTTCATGTTTTCTTTTCTTTTTTTCTTTTTTTTCAGGTGCAGGTTGCAGAGGGGCAGACCCAACTTGCAGAGGGGCGGATCCAACCATCCAAGGGTGGACCCAACCTAGAGGGGCGGACCTGACCTGACAGGTAGGCAGACTTAACCTCTAGGGGCGAACCCAACTTTGCCCAGGGGCGGACCTGCCCTCCACAGACTCCAGAAGTTGTTTTTTGTAGATTTTTCACAGAGGGGTGGACCTGCCCTTCAGACAGGCGGACCTGACCTGATAGACAAGCGGACCTGACCTAGAAAGCTTTTTCTAGAAGGTGAAATTTTAGTTTTTAGCACTCTTTTTTGCTATTTTAAGTGTTTCTAACCCCCTAACGTGTCTTCTTTGAGTCTGTGCAAGCATCGAATCGACATTTGGTGAGGAACAAGGACAATATTCACTAACAATTTTTCTTGCAGGGTTAGTTATTTATCAACCACTACTTATTATTTTCCATAACTTAGGCACATAGTCTAACTAGGGGTGTTAAATAATCTCGTTTATCATGCTTGTTGGTGAGCTATTTGATGTATCCAATCCCCTTGTGCCATTTGGCGATCCTGGGTGATGAGAAATCGTAGCTTACCAAGTCCTTTTGAGTCACCTTCTTTTTCTTTTTCTTAGTGGGACCTACTTGGGGATTTCATCACCCTAAGGGATGATTCCAACCACGCGTACCAGCGGGGTATATAAAGGAGGGAGAGCGAAAGCTATACCTCAATCCAAGCATGTTGTAATTGGAAAAACATTAGGATGACGTGAAGAGTTGGTCTGAGCCTCTAGTATCTCGCTAAGGTTCTTGATTCATGCTTGTAACGGGTTGGTGTTCACGGTTTGGGCCTCATGTACCGGGTGTATATCGAGGAATCCTTAGCAACCATTCTCATCCTAGAATAGAAGACTTTGTCAGCCATACCCCTTTCTACTAATCTTAGGATTGTGCTATCTAAATTGTCTTATTTGTGCAAAACTAGTAATTTTTTGTTCGGCCATATCCTTTTGATTGATGCTTGTTGTGTTTTGGGTCATTTTCCTTAGTCATCTTTTGAAAAGTCAAGTTTAAACCTATCTAGGGGCGGACCTGACCCATCCAGGGGCAGACTTGACCTTTGAACCAATCTTTTTTTAGCCTGTTTTAGCCAATTTTGGCCAACTTTTGTCCGACAGACAAACCTGACCTACAAGGGTGAACTTGACCCATCCAGGGGCAGACTTGACCTTTGAACCAGCCTTTTTCAGCCTATTTTAGCCAAATTTGACCAACTTTTGTCCGACAGGCAGACCTGCCCTCCTGACAGGCGGACCTTGTTGTGTAATTTTCGCACACATGCCCCGCTAAAAGCATGGACCCTTTTTTGCTTTCGCTCTTGGTTTTTGGCCCTTTGATTTTTGAGGATTTACCTTGCCTTGGCATGATCTTAAAATGTTTATTTGGCTTGCCTAAATGGTTCCCTTGAGTTGCATTTTGAAAATCTTAAGTTATGAATGAAGTTCAGGTTTTTACGCCAGTTTGGGATTTTCCGCTCCATCCAAAATTCCTTGGATTTCATTCAAAGTTCGACAAAGTGAATTAACACTATAGTTCGGGAAATCTAGGACTTCACAGAATTCCGCCTGGACCAGAATTTTCCAAAATTCTATTTTTCCGTCGGGTTTCCAAATTTCTTCAGCTTGTCTTGTCGACTGTATTTATGGTCACTCGTACGAATTGTGAAGGATGTATTTAATCAATTTTTGGGATTTTCTTGCCATTATGCTTTATCATTTGTGTTATTTTAAGTTGAGGTGTGCAATCTTGTGGTGCTTGGCTAAATTTAGCGTGATGAACCTCTGAATTGTGGGATTTGATAGTCGTTTTCTAAGCGTCAGTGTTGTCAAAGCTTGCTCAAGTGTTCGATTGTTGTCTGTCATTGTTATAATTGATTTCTAGTTCATAAATGGTATGTACACATTTCCTATCTTTCGATTGGTGAATGTGAGTGGTCCTTTGGCATTCTAGATATGCTCTAAGTTCAAATTTTTGTGTGTTTGGGCATTCTGAAGCTAGGGTTGCACGATGTTGATTAGATTGATGGTTTCCCAAGTGAGTTTCATGCTTGCTTTTCACTTTCATCTTGCTTGTTTGTGGGCCATGATTATATTTTGAGACCTAGCAATTGAGTAACATAAATCTCGAGCTTGTTTATGCGTCAATGGTGGATCTTTAGGGTTTCATACCCAGGGCATCACCATTCCCTTTCGATTTGCTTAAAGAGGAGCTTTGAGTTCAATAAAAATCAATAGGAGGTTTAGGTCAAACTTGTTGTAGGCCCAAGTTCCTCAAATTTGTGATCATTGGATCAATTTGAGTGAAATCATGTGAGGGCGTCGATATTTAGGTTTCCCTTCAGATTCGATATTTTCTTGTGTTGGTGGATTTCCCCGAGTTTCCTTGTCTCCTTCATTTTCCCGGAATGTGTTGAAAATCCAAAATCTTGCCTTCTTCGCGGATTTCCGTTGATCCCGTATTTTCCCGGTTTCTCCTTCGTTTCTTCATTTTCCCGAAGTTCGTATGATATTGTCATTTTCATGAAATTTTGATCTAGCTGAATTTTTCTGAACTTTCTTGAAAGCTTTGTGGAACTTAGAGATTGGATGAGATGGATGAATTTAATGATGAATGCTTAACACTTCATGATTTTAACTGATAAATTACACAATGTTTATGCATCATTTATTCATTTTTGATGATCTCTTGTTGATTTTGTGACTTATTCGGGAAAATCTACCTGGCCTAGAATTTTTCGAAGTTCCCTCCAGACTGGTTTTCCCCAATTCGCTTGGAATCCCGAACTTCTTAGTTTTGGTGGTTTATAGTGGATTTGATGGTTTTCTTATGATTGTGAGCTAACACTTTGATGAATATGTTATCAACAATTGAATTTTTATGTTAGTATTCAATATGGATGCAGGCTGAATCTAACAAGGTAGCAGCTGGAGTGGTGAGGGCTTGTGAGTTCTCAACTCACCATGGCCTTACATCTTGGCCTTGTTGGTTTAATCTCAACCATCCATTTCTCTAGAGAATTCAAAATTCTTTATAAATACCCCCTATTTTCTCTCATTTAGAAAGGAGATCATTTATGCTATCCAAACTCTTGCAAAATTTTATCTTGAGCCATACTTAGCCAAACTCTTCCATTTGCATCCATTTTCACCTATTTTCCACTCCCATTGCATCCTACAACTTGCATCTTTTTCCATCCAAAGAGCATACACTACATCGAAGATGGAAGGGCCAACTAAAGGATCGATTCGAGACAAGGTAAATCAACTTCATTTGTTATCTTTATTTTGTTTTGAATCCAACTAGGCCAATCTTGAGGTGTAGGGTGTTTATAGTTGTTATTTGCACTATTTTGTTTGCTGCTCATTTTCTAACAAGTATTTTCCCCCGTTCACAGTAATAACAAGATCCAAGAAACTAAACTCAATCAAATAGAGGTTGAGAACTTTCTAAGGTACTGCAAAAACTGGGCGCGTCTTTTCCATGAAGCCAATGGAGCGGTAGGAGTTATAGCTATCCTATGGAGGAGGACTAATCTCACAATTGACCTCATTCAATCACGTGCTAATTGGATGGAGTGTAGAGTAAGAGCTTTTTTCACGAACATGGAGTTCTACCTATTTGATGTATATGCACCAATAAAAACTAAGTAAAAAAGGGAAACTTGGAAAGCAATCAATAACAACATTAGGATAAAAGGTGATCAATATTACATAATGGGAGGTGATTTCAATGCTATCATGGACCTATCTAAGAAAAATGGAGGGCTCAAAAAGGTGAATAGGAATATGCAATACTTTAGAGATTTTGTGGAAGAAACTAGGGTTGTGGATTGTCAAATTTCCAATGGCATCTTTACTTGGACTAACCACAAAATAGGGTTTACAAACATTGCATAAAGATTGTATATATTTTTAATTACAACAAAATGGTTGGAGAATGCAACAAATGTAGAGGCCAAGATCCTACCTATCTCAATGTTTGATCATTTCCCCATTTTGATAGAAATAAAAATGGACTAGCCTTCGACAAAGTCTTACTTCAAGTTTGAGAACATGTGGTGGACATAAGAATGCTTGGTCCATCTAATAGAAGCATGGTGGAAAGAAAATGATACTAAAGGCACCCGAAGTTGTGTATTCATGAAGAAGCTATAGTACATCAAAGGAAAATTAAAGCATTGGAACAAGTTAATTTCCAAGAACATTTTCCAAGAGAAAGAGAAAGTTGAAAATGAAAATTAGAAGAATTAAATGAAAAGTTATTAAATATGGAATGCATTAGGAAGACTTTCTAAAAGAGAAACAACTCAAATAGTATCATGAGTGTGACCGAAGTCACAGTATGAACTAAATATGCTAGATCCAAATGAATTTAAAGCCTATTTAATCCCCTGAGCAATGATCCCAATAAGATATTTGAAATTTCAAAGACTAAGAACCTGTGATAGGGCGAATTTAGGTGCTAGAATATGAACAACAAACAAAAGAGAGCAAATAACACTAAAAACACTCTACACCTCAAGATTAGCCTAGTTGGATTCAATACAAAATAAAGATGACCAAATGAAACCTTTTACCTTGTCTTGAATCGATCCTTTGGTTATCCCTTCGATCTTTGGTGTTGTATGCTTTTTGGATGGCAAGAGATTCAAATGTAGATTGTGAGATGGATGGAGGTGGATTGTAAGTATGAAAAATGGCTAAGTATGGATTGAATTTTTTTTTTTCAAGAGTTTGGCTACTATGAATGATTTCTTCTAAAATAAGAGAAAAGAGGGGGTATTTATAGAGATTTTGGAATTCTCTAGGGAAATGGACGGTCAAGATTGAACCACCAAGATTAAGATGTAGGGCTAAGGTGAGTTGAGAACTCACAAGCCCTCACATCTTGACATGTGGCAAATGAAGTGGCTTAAAAAATGTGATGTGTACATGAGGTGGAAGGATAGTACATGACATGGAGGAGGTACATAGTATCTTGGGATTGGGACAAGATATCCTCATAAAGGAGGTCCTTGTCCCCATGTGGGTGAATGAACATGTGAGGAATTAAAAATTCCTCAAATATTCTCATGGGGATGAGAGAATGAATTTAAAATTCCTTTAAATACATTGGGGGATTAAATGTGAATTAAAAATTCACATGGGGAATGGAGTGCCTTGTTCAAAAAGAGAAAGCTTTTAATGAAGTTGACTAAAGACACATTCCATAAATGATATGGGGATTAGAGATGACCTAATTAAGTGATTAAGGTTGTGCAAGTATTTGATTAGACTAATTAATGACATGTTAGAGGCAAGTGGGAAATGATGGAGGATGTGACCCTAATGATAATTAAGAGTGTGCACATCTTAATCATAAATTAATTATGACTAAGAAAGAGGGTTAGATTGCTAAGAGGGATTAGAGGCCAACTTGCAAAAGTTGGAGGATGTGACAATGAGAAAGAAAATAAGGAATTAAAAAAAATAAAAAAAATTCAAAAGATAATATGACTAAATTAAATAAAGTGATGCATTTATTTAATTTAGAGAGGAAAGAGGGGAAAAATATTTATTAAATTAAATACTTTGGGAAACCTTATGTAAGATACCAAAATATTAATTAAATGGATGATTTAATTAATACCGGCAAAGCAGACGATTTAAATGAGCAAAGGGATGATTAAGGAGACGACTTTGACCATATGGAAGTGTTCAAATTTGGATGTCTACATTTTTTCCTTCTTCGAAACACTATTAGGATAATAGGATTTCGAAGAAAAAAAAAATACAGATGACTCTATGGAAGAAGTGACTGGAAAAGAGATGCCCCAGCATGGGAGAGACTGCGTGAACTACCCGAACGGAGGAGAAACAAAGAGGATGTCTCGGTCTTGCAAGGGAAGGTTTATGACAAAATATTGGGAGAGAATCATAGGGTATGCCCCCTCAAGAAGGGGACGGGGATGGAAAGAGGGCCCCAAGCAACTTCTCGAAAGTATGAAGTAGTATATGTTGTTGGAAAGAGCACGAGAAACCGAGAAGATTAGTGCTTGAATGGAGGAAAACAGGTTTACAACGTGAAAATGGTGGCCCCAGGAAGATAAGGGGGAGTGAATTAGTTAAGGTTAAATACAAGGAAAAAAAATCCTTTCATTTAAAAAGTGAAATTGAGCTTAAGTCAGTGCCTTGTCCATTGGGTATCGGAGTCAGCATCATTTCCTAATCACCTATTTGCAAAACTTTCCTTATTCACCTAAAACCGGATTTCCTAGAAATCACCTAATAGTTGGACTTCCCTACTAATCGCCTAAAACAAGACTCTTAATCACCTAAAACACGACAAGACTGTTACGGAAAGGGGAAATACAACATAACGAAAACATCACGAAAAGGGGAAACACATCACGAAAAACAAGGAAAAATATTTACAAAGATTGTTCTTGAGAAAACTTACTCCACCCTCGAAGGGATGAAGTGCTTCAGGTACTGCCCGCTGTGTGGTAGATGGAGGAGACTTCCATCCAAGCGCGAGAGAATATAGGTGTTCTCTCCTACGGGCTCGTGAATCTTGAAAGGTCCCAGCCACAAGGAATCAAATTTGTCATGCATTCTCTTGGGCTCATGTCTCTTATCCCATAGGAGGACTTGATCTCCAACCTCAAAATATCATTGGCAAGCTTTTTTGTCAAATAATTTCTTCACTCACTCTTGGTGTTGAGTGATTCTATCTACTACCTCCACCCTTTCTTCCTAGAGCTTTGTCAAGTACAAGATGCGCTTTTGAATAGGATCTGTGAATTATCCATCTTCTACTGTAGTTGCTAGCTGTAAGGCGGACAACTCCAACATGATGGGTATCATTGCTTCTGTACCATATAGGAGGATAAAGGGTGAGGTACCAATGGTTCTCTTCGGAGTAATTCTGTCGGCCCAGAGAGCATCATAAAGTTTCTTGTGCCAAGTTCGTTGACTGGAATCAACCAACTTGCGAATGATTGTGACAATGTTCTTGTTCGACGATTCAGGTTGTCCATTACCTTGTGGGTAATAATCTGATGAATGAGATAGTGTAATGCTATGATCAAAATAGAACTCCTTTAGCTCCTCAGATGAAAAACACGTTGCATTATATGTCACAATTTTGTGAGGCACTCCGAAGTGTGTGACAATGTTTTCCTTCCAGAACTCACACATGACCTCAGACGTAGCTCGCTTGGTGGGAATGGCTTCAACCCATTTAGTGAAATAATCAGTGGCTGTAAGGACATAAATATTCCCCTTACTAGATCGTGGGTTGACAGGACCAATAAAATCTAAACCCCATTGCTGAAATAGAGCATCTATAACAACTGGCCTGAGAGGAGAGGCTGCTAACTTTTCCTTGCCAACAAACTGCTAACACAACTGACATTTGTGTACCCACTCATATGCATCACGAAACATGGTCAGCCAAAAGAACCGTGCCCGCAAGATTTTGAAAGTTGTCACCTTCGAAGAAAAGTGACCACCGCATGCTTGATTGTGGAAGGCTTCCAGCAAGCGCCGTTGTTGATCTTTGGTAATACACAACAAAAATATTTTGTCAAGCCCCCGCTTGTACAAAACATTATTGATGATAACATAATTCTATGCTTTTAGCTTAAGTGTTCTCTTTTGTTGCTTGTTCAGGTGATTCAGACAATCACCATATGTTAGGTAATACCATATCTCAATAAACCATTCTCCCGAAGATTCGATCAGTAAGACCATTGGAGATCCTCCTTAACTTCAGGTTCAATTTGAGGTATACCTTTGGCTTGAAGCTTCTTATCTCCATCTTCAGCTATCAATTGATAAAGACCTCTCCCGCGGACGAGTTTGGTCTGCTTGATCTCCAAGTCATACTCTTGCACCTTCGCAACCCAGTTACCTCTCTTGGAGCCCATCTCTTGTTGAGTTAACACACTCTTCACTACTGGATCTATGACATATATGATGGTGTGAGAATTCAAGATATAAAATCTAAAATTCTTTACAGCTCGAACCACTGCATAGGCATTCTTTTCAATCTGAGAGTATCCTGATTCGCTGTCCTTGAAACTGCAGCTCATGAAAGCTATTGGAGACTCAATTTCTTCATTTAACTTTTGTGTCAAAATGGCAGACAAAGTATGCTCTGATGCATAGAAATAAAGGATAAATTCTTTTTCAAAATTAGGATGGACTAGCATTGGAACTCGACTGATGGCTTCTTTTATTGCTGCAAATGCCTTCTTTCCTTCGTTTGTCCATTTGAAAGTTGTCTTCTTCTTCATCATAGCAGATATATCTTTAGTCAACTCAAAAAAATCTAGTACAAATCTTCATATGAAATATACCTTACTGAAGAAAGAGTGTACCCCTATTCTGCTGGTTGGAAGAGACAAACTTCTGATAGCTTCAACCCGACTCGGGTCTATTCGAGTTTCCTCCTTGGAGACGATGTGGCTAAGCAACTTGCCTTCCATCACCGCAAAGATAGAATTTTTGGGATTTAGCGATATTTTGTGGTATCTGCATCTCTCGAAGACCTTCCCTAGATGTGAAAAATGATCTTCTCGTATCTTCGAGAAAACAGTGAGGTCGTCTAGATAGACAATAATTACTTTATTCTTCAAGTCTCCAAATGCCAAATCCATGGCTCTTTGAAATGTAGCACCGACGTTGATGAGGCTGAAGGGCATTCTTTCATAGGTAAATGTACCCCAAGGGGTTGTGAATTCTGTCTTGAATTGATCATCTTCAGCTACTGCTATTTGATTATAACCAAAAAAACCATCCAATAAGGACAACATCTTTGAACCAGTAACCATCTGTAAAGTGTGCTCTATGATCGACAAAGGATAATTATCCTTGAGTGATGACTGATTCAAGTTCCTGAAATCTATGCAAATTCTGATTTCTCTGTTCTTCTTGCGCACATGAACTATATTTGACACCCAGGTGGAATGATGAATCAGAAAGATGATCTTTGCATTCACCATCTTCTAGATTTCTGCGTAGATGGTATCTTGAATCTTTGGATTGTAATGTCTTTGCTTTTTCCTAAAGGGTTTCACTTCAGGTTGAAGAGGAATTGTGTGAGACAACTCTCTTGGTGTAAAAACTTTCAAATCTTCATATGACCAGGCGAAGACATCTCGGTATTGCTTGAACAAAGAAATGAACCTCTCTCTTTCCTCTGCAGTGCAACATGTACCTAGATTAACAAGCCTAGGCTTGTCAACTGTTCCAATATTGATTTGTTGATATTCAGCAAAGGTTCTGTCGCTTGAGTTTCTCTGATCTTGTATGTATCTGTCATGCCTGTCAAAAATATTCTCCAAGGAAACCAAGCCCTTGGGAATTTTGTTTCCTTTCAACTGGATTATGCTAGTATTTGGTTCTTCTAGATTTTCTTTGTCTTCAGAAATCTTTGGCGTATTTGAAACTTCAGTTGCTGCTTCTCTATGAGTAAATGAAATTCCCTCAAAGAAAAATTCTTTGAAATTATCTCCCATAACAAGAAACTCCTTAATGTGATCATCGTCGTTAAAGACTTGCCAATTATCACAGTTGTCAGGTACCACTATCCTGTATATTAGCTCAATGGCAAATGCATTCTGACGGAAGTCAGAATGTGGTATAAAAAGTGAAGTTGATACCGCGAGGGAATCTTCTCTGCTATTTTCTAGACATGGAATGTACTTGATATCAAATGCTTCAAACCAATCTATTACATTCTACACCCTATTTCTATAATTTCGAAGATGATTTGCTTTCACTCTGAATTGATCTCTGACTTGCTTCACAACAAGCTCCGCATCACCTTTGACCCTAAGATGTTTGATACCCATGTCCTTTGCATTTTTGAGACCTAGTAAAAGCACCTCATATTCTGCCGTGTTGTTCATACATTCAAATTGCAAGCGGTATGTAAAAGGATACAACTTTCCTTCAGGAGAACTTATCACAACTCCTGCTCCCGAACCAGTAGTGGAACAATTGCCATCGAACTACAAAGTCCACAGCTTAGGATCTTCTGCTAATTTGTCTATGGTACACGTGATCTCTTGACTTTCTTCAGGAATCTCCGACAGCATAGCGTAAGTACCAAGACCCGTTTCTTAATATAGAACTTGAGCTTGAGGATCTTGAGACTTCATGACCACAAATCAAGATTTGGGTTCTGGTTCCAGCTTGAAAGTTCCATTCTTCAATGGAATATTTGTAGAGGACCAATCCATTTGAATCTCTCCACCGAGGTCCTTGCAAAAGCTTCTGCTTAATAGCATCCTGTAGCTCGCTAGAATGTTAGCTACTAGGATGGTCATCATGATTTTCTTTTCAGGACAGGCCGCTAACCTCACTTGAGCATCTTTTAATTGTCCAACTAACGACACTGACTTGGACTCTAGTGAGTAACATTTGTCCCTTGTCTTGGTGCACGAAAGTCCTAAAGCATTCATCACTTGTAGAGGCATGACGTTGTCTGAAGCTCTGGAATCGATGATACAATTGCTCAATTTGTAACCCCCTATATAAAGAGAAATATAGAAGGGCTTAGGCTTGTCTTCCATCGGAATGGATGATTCGAGCAATGTGGGCTGCTTGACAGGTCCTTTCTTCACAAATTTGAGAAGTCGGTCCACTTGCTTTGGGTGATCTTGGAGATACTCTAACTGAGAAATTTGCACTTTGTTCTTCATCAAAGAATCTACAATATCAAAATTTTTTGAGGATGAGTCTTCAACAACTACTTTCACATTCTCTTAAGAGGACTTAACATTAGAAGTAGAAGCTACTTCTTTTCCTTTTTCTTTGTCTTTTGATACCTTTAGTGTCTCTTCTTCCTCTTCTTTGTGTGCCCTTAGAGGTTGAGCTCTGGTGAACACAGGAGTTGTATGACTCTCAAGATTTACTGCGAGAGAGTACTGACGAATATCTTCTTCTTGATCTTCAAAATTGGGTTCACTTTCAAAGTAGCTCATTGCGGAGTCACCATCGAAGTTGTCCGATTGAGGTAAGACAACATTCAAACTTGGATTTGACACGAAACTTGGTGCAGGTGTAGCTTCGACATATCCCATTATCTCGTTCATTTTGACATTTTCGGGGCAAGAGGCACCAGTATGCTCAATGGAATCATGAAAAGAGCAAAACACAACATTTTGTGTATTGTCTGTTGTCTGCCTTGGTGGAGGTGGCCCTTGCGGCCTATAATTATTGTAAGGCTGAAAGTTATTTCTCCTGGGCTAGTACAATTGTTGAGCTGATAAGGCTGCTATGGTGCTTGATATGATTGTGGCACAAGCAAGGCAGGTGGTGGTGCAACTTGTGCAAGAGGTGTAGGCTGAAGTGGCAATTGCCTCTTGAGAATAGTTACTGTTGACGCCAAAAATTAACGAGGTAACAGTGCCTTATGGGAAACTCAGTTCAAGGGGGACCCTTTTTGCTCCAAACTGAGTGACCTCCGGATTTTAAAGAAGCCGACTTCTTCTATAATGTTGTTTTTTGGGAAAGGAAAAAAAAATAGATATAATGAAGCAAAATCTAATCTAAGGCGATGCGCCAAACTTTACTGATGGGCACGATAAATCATAGATTTAGGGGCCTGAATGGTGTTGTCATGTTTCAAAACGTCGGAGACTTAAAACTATAGCATGAACAGTTCATTTATTGACATAAAATAGTATTGCATACATCCTTACTACTAAGAAGAGTCATTTAGACATGATTTAAATAAGCAAGCTTGTATTCAATATATAGAAGTCTTGTCAAATGAAATGCTTAAGACAATAAAAAGCATAGTTTACAGTTTAATCAAAACATGAAAAATAGAAAGGCTGAACAGTGGGCACAGTCTGAAATTTTTTTGCGAATAAACATGCAAAAGAGGCCTGGTGTCTCTTGCTAAAACCAGTATCCTTTTTTCTAAAATTTCTTGGACCCATCTCTCATTGCTGAGAGAGTATATATAGCCGGAAAGACAATTCCCACCACTTTGGAGAGCTATAACAGAAAAGATCCCACAATCCCCTACAATGATGCCAGAATCAAAAGATTCCTAATGTCGTTACAATGGCAACGAGTTAGAACACAACATCTGGTCATCTAGTTGCAAGCGCGCCCTTTGCAATGATGGCAGTGGTCCTAGCCAGGCTTGAGGCGACAAGTGTCATCCACCGCTTCAAACGACCCAGACGAGCGGCACCCAATAGCATAATCTCCCCAGCCAGCCTATCGCCTGCTTCAAGGATTAGTTGTAAGGCACGTGGCAGGCTGTCACTGTCTGAACGAAATTTTTTCTCATTGCTGCCAAGAGATTGCGAAGAAGTAACATGTGTCCACTGGGCTGAGGTTCTTGTTGTAGTGGAGAGAAAGCTGCATCAACCGAGTGCGAAAGACGCGTGGCAGCGTTTCGCAGCCCGCAGTTGCTCACCTCCCTGTCGTATTGAAAAAGCTGCGAATGGTTGCGACCTAGCAGAAGGTGGGGCCTGCCAAAAATAAAAGAAGGCCTGCGTAAGCACTTCGCAACCCGCGGCTGCTTATTTCATTCCCGCATGAAAAACTTGTGACACACCACCACGTAGCAAGATGGGGGTCCTTCTGACAATCTTTTTAGAAGAGACGACCTCTGCCGAAGGCTTTCGCCACCCGAAGAGACCTCAAGACAAAAAGAAATAAAAACCTCCGCAAGTGTGACACGTGGACGCCCAACGTAGCCTCTCGGGACCCGAAAGGGAAACCATTACCTGAAGCTGCGAAGTGAAGATGCGCACAGCAGGAGATCAAAACTCAAATGAAAGTCGATTAAACTCGGCGACGCACAGGCCGGCGCACACACATTTACAAAAGAAACCCGAAGGGAGCTGTTTGAATATTTATTTTAACAGCTTTTGGCGACTATCAAGGGTATTTCGGACAAGGAACGAAGAACCCAAAAACTCTCTGGTTCTGCAGACTAGAGCTTTATCCATTGGGCGAATGGAGTCAGAGTTTGGAAAGAGCAGCTTGCAAGGGCGACCATTCACTTTTGGACGGCTTTGCCATGATGCGCAAATTTTCTTGTGCCCTACGGAGATCAATAGCTTCCTTGTGAGGCAACACCTCAAGTAGGCCGGCGCCTGCTTGGATATGGAAAAGCAGCTGGGAGAGTGGATGAATGATCGCTTCAATGTCGGCTGCCGTTGGGGAACTATCGAACTCCCTAAATGCCTCTGGGTCATTTTCTTTCTGCTCAATAACCTCTGTGATCTATGTGGTTGTCGCAATGAAACCATCCTTGAGGAACGGGAACGACAACCCCAGCTTGCCTAGTTTGGAGAAACTTCCCTGAATGCCATCTAGTGCCTTTCCTAGAAAAGCCACCACTATATTAGTGCGCTGAAAGGCGGAGTGACAATGAATGAATTTATTTGTTGTTTGAGGAGCAATATCCTGATCTTCGATACCCGCCCCGGCCAGAATTTCATCTAAGACTGAGTATAGCTTGTTGAGCAAGTCGCTTGCCTCAGGAACCTTCTCCAAGATGAAACGTGGGAACTGCTCCATTGTGTCGTTGGCCTCTTGATTTAGCCTTAATTCCATGGTGATAAATCGGAGCGTAGGCTGCAGTGTTAGGCAAAAGGTCTTGATTTTCTCCCAGTGAGAAATATATAATTTCCTAACCAGCGGAATGACATCAAGTTGGGCAGGGGTAGGCGACAGAGAGGCTTTAAGCGAAGAAATCTCTGCGTCCCTTGAAAAGAGGGTCTCGGCTAATTCTGCCTTCTTCTTTTTCTCGAATGCCAGTTGCTCTGCATAGCTTTTCATTTCTTTATTCTAATTCTGTTCGGCTCGGGAGTGGTTCGCTGATTGCTCCTTTAGGGAAGCCTTTGTCTGTCAGAGTTCCTCTTCTACCTTAGCCTTCAGGCTTTTAAATTCGGCATCTTTCTCCTGTACTTTTTGTTCATACTGTTCTTGTAGGCGCTCCAACTCCTCTCCCTTTTGTGCCATCCCCTGACTATACTCAAGGCGGATGCGTTCAAGCTCTTCCTCTTTTGATTGTAGGCTCTGTCGGGCCGCCTGGTTCTAGCTTTGCAACTCTTTTACTAAGCTTGGGTCAGCAACCTAGGTTTTCACAATTTCGCCTTGAAGCCTGTTCTTCTCATTCTCTACTGTCAGCGCCCTTTCAGTCATTCAGGCAATATCTGCCTCTAAGGATTTCTCCTTTGTCTCTAGAAAGCTCACCCTCTCCTTGGCTGCCTTAAGTTGCTCATCCTTCTTCTTTAACTGGTGGCCAGTTTTGAGGAAGTCGGAAGTGACCACCCGTTGCGTCTCCTCCATGATTTCGACCTTATCTTGTGGCCTGACTACCTTCATGTCAAGTTCGACAGTATAGATCTCATAGTCTTCGGGTTGCATTTCTCCTTGAGGCTTGCTTATCTTTGGGTACATGGTCGCGAATTTTAATTCTTGACGGGCCTCATCATACAAAGTTTGTACTCTTGGCTCGGCAGGAGCATTGTCATCCTTTGCCTTATGTTGCCTCATTCTATTTACGCGTGCCTCTTTTCCACAATCTATCTATGCTATGAATTCGGCTGGTGATGAAACTAGCCTATCTGCGAAAGGAACATCAGAAAGCAGGGCATAGGGATAGGTAGCTTTCATGGGCGCACGCATTTGCTTCTTCTTGAGAGTGACTGTTTGTGGGGAAAAGTGTGGCACGTTCCATAGTTTCGCCTGAGAACCATCAGCAGGGCTAGGTATTTGTAGCGGCTGAATCGGTGATTCAGTCGTAAGGCTCATTGGCCGGGGAAGGGAAGCTGCTGACTAGATATCAGCTTGTTGCATTGGAAGAGGATCAGTAAGCATAGCGAAAAAAGAATGGGGGCCAATTGGGGGAACATTTTTTGAAAGCGAGGTGAGGAAAGTCTAAGCGGCAGCGGTAGGCATAAGCATACTCAGAGGAGTAATTATAAATGGTTGGGCCTGTGAAAACTGGGCAAATCCAACCGAATGAGCTAGATCAGAAGCAGAAGGTAGAGGGCTCAGACTTATGGCTGGAGTTGCTAACGGAGTAGGGGCAAATACAAAGGAATGAGATGCAAGAGAGGAAGGAGAAAAATGTACCTGTTGACTGGTCGGTGGTGGTTCCAAGATCGTCCGTAACTCGCCCGCAAACTCTGGCATTTGGCTAGCAGTGGGCACTTCTCCTCTGACGGGTTCTTGCAAAACCCCTCCAATAACACTTTCCGTGCGCTGCCTTTTTGCTGGCGTACATTCACTAACTTTGGTAGTCAGATCCTTCTGATGAGGCATTAGCCTGGTCGGTTTGGTGGCCCAAGTGCGTGTGTGTGAGCCTCTTGATATATTAAAACGTACATTGGTGGCCACATAGGCGTCATGCCCAGAGACGTTGCCCCCTTGCACTGAAGAGGATGATACCGCCGCTTCTTCTTCATGGTCCTCGGATCCCTCTCCCATTTCACTCCTGTCAACACTAGAGATCGGGCTGGGGTGGCTTTCATTCCACCATCTGTCAAATTCTTGGTCGTCCTTCAGCTAATTATAAGGAGCATCCAACTATGCTGTTTCCTGGCAATATTTTCAGAAAGCTCTTATTTTTTCATTATTCCATTCCTCACCCTTCTTTAACTTGTTGTACATGCTGTGCTCCATCGGAAGATTGTCCCTGGCCACGGCCACAGGAAAGTTGAACTTGTGCCATGGGCCTCTAGTGTCTGGCGTAGGGATTTGCGCTAATTCCACAAAATCTTCCTCTCTATCTGTCCGCGGATTAAGCCGTTTTTCTCAGTATGGTCGAGGAACATGGGTAACTTTCATATGTGGCTCTGGTAAGTTGTTGAAAGGGTTGTACTCTCGTTTATCATTTATCAGTACCAACCCTAAATGTGCCAGCTTCTCTTCTAACAACTTGTGCGATTATTTTTTAACTAGCGTTACCGACTTGAAACTCTTCGGACAAGTGAAGAATCCCTTCTTCTTAACACTTCCGCTGCTACAGAAAGTGAAATCAATGACACACACCTGCCGAAAAATTTCCAATGTAAGCACTCTATCGGTGATGCAGGCCGGGAGCAGGAAATGTTTGCCAGTAAAGTCCCGCATTCGGAGGATTGTAAAATCTCTGCCTAAGAACTAGTCACAAGCAGGGGTGTAGCCTTGCATAAATCCGGTCTGCTCCTGGGTGAGCCAGACGATATCACCTTCTCCGATTAAATCATTCAAGACTGAGGCTATGAAATTGTCTGCGAACGCATAATAGTCATATGTTGCGAAAATGAAAGGTGTCCACGTAGACACCGGCTTTCTTTTATTCTGCTCATCAAAAATTGATAGCGGAACAAAACGGGCAAAGAAATCCGGATTCTAATGTAGGAACATGTGGATCAGGTAGGAAAGAAATCTAAACTTCTTTTCCTCCTGATAATTCTCCATTTGATGTATCATTTCTTCAACTATGAACTCAGCAAAATCATACCAGAAGAGTTCATGCTGCTTGCAAAACTGTATTGCAGGGCCCAGCTGAAAAGCCTCGATTTTCTCATCAGAGTCTCGGCCGCAAACAAATGCCAGCATGGACATGGCGTCCTGGAGATCATCGCAGAATGAACCACGCGATAATGAGATACTTGGTGCTTTAGCGGATGCAACACCTTTCTTATTAATCTCTTCTAACAAGAAATCTGGGCCGGTTTTCATTTTCCTCCATATTTTCTTCCCCTTGCTTGGGAAAAAAGGCTCGATAGTTTCCTTCCTCCTACTTGGGTCCAGGATACATAACATGTGCCAGATGGCTTCTGGGCTGATATAAACCCTTAAATTGCGACCTTCAATGTAGTGGGTATCTGGATTATAGCACTGAAAAGCTGAGTCGACCACCTCCGGGCAATAATGCACTAGTGAGACCATATATTGTGGGAGACCACTATACCAGACTCTACTTGCCATGGATTGGTTCGCCTTTGTTGCTGATAACCTTGCACAAGCCGCCTCTCTGAGGGATTTAGGGTTCTTCGCAAGCTTTGAGTCATAGATATTGTTCCATTCTTCTTTAACCTTTTTCTAATTACTCCATTCCTTGGGTCTATCTAGCTCTTTCGTGTGGGCTCCTCTCGTCTTCATGGGTATACCGGGCGTGGCATATGCTACATCCTCATATACGTACACCTCAATCGAAGAACGAATAGCCGTGAACAGTTCCTGGCTAATCTCCTCTTGCATCAGCTGAGCTGAAGATTCTGACATTTTTCTTTCTCTGCAGAATTTGTAAGCTCCTGGCCTACGGATATGCTTGCTCTAGATAGATGGACAGAAAAAAAACTTTGCACTTCCCTTGCGTTTGTAAAAAGATTTTGAACTATTAAGCCTTTTCATGCAATAATAGCAACCTTTCCCAAGGTGGTAGGCGAAAGCAAGTATTTTGCATTTAATTCAGCATGTACTGTTAATCCTACAACTCATACAAGATGAACTGATTACTATTCTGAGACGGCCGGATTTCATTATTACATTTACGAGATCGTGTGATACGCCTTGATCTCCTTGGAAATTGAGCTTGCAACTGGCCTTCTAACCTTGCGTTAGCATGTGCTGGTAATTAATATTCTAGCCGGAATGATTACGCCAAGCAAACGATCACCGCCTGAAAAGATATGAGTATCGCCTTAGGCTGTGGGACGCGCTTGAGAGATGACACAATAGCCTACGGCCACACGTCCCCTCACCAACAAGCGCCACCTTTTTAAAGCTAATTAATCAACTTTATTTAATTAAACACGCATTCAGCCGTGCTATCATGGATGTACTGGCCCAAAAATGTGAACAAACGCAGAGTCAGCTTTTGAGACAGCAACTAGCATAATATCACATTTTTTAGAGGTAGATTGACATGTGTCTTGTCAATTTTTCTATAAATAGGCTACTTGATAGTGAGCAAAACAAACTTAGCATTTGAGAAGTGATAGGTTAGTAGCAGAGCGTTAAACAAGTCTTTTCATTGGTTAGGTGGTGCACAATTCTGGCATTAATTTAGAAGCCTAGGGACAGTGTCAGGAAAAATGGATACCCTAATTCGCCTAACTTCGTTTAAATCACAGACGGTGTTTCTAGGTGAAATTTCTACTAGGAGGCTGAAAAAGATGACGAAGAACAAGCATTCGCTGGTTCTGGTAGCCATTAAGTGGGTCCTAGGCAAGGATTGCGTAGAATATGAGGATAAGTATAGGGTGAATACCGACATATGCTCACACTTTGTAGCTTCCATGCTGGACATTTACGTTCTTCGACCACTTATCCTGAAGCTGGTTAAAAAAATCTTTCTGAAGAAATACTTGAATGGGCTTGGTGAGGTCGTTGCACATGCTGCATATGGGATAGGCCTGCCAACAGCCAAAGACCTACGTCGCTTTATCAAAGAAGAAGCTGTCGTCATTTGGCTGCCATTCCTTAACGGATTCCGTCTACAGAGCCGTGACCAGCACCAACAGAGGGTTACCCAGGCCCTACACTTCTTGTTTCAGAGCTACAACGTGATACCTTTCTACAACATAGACTGGTACACTGACTTCAGGAACTTGGTGTTTCCACCGCCAATGACGATTGCGTCAAATGATGCTGCCAGTGCCGCTGAGGAGCCCGTGGACGAGGATGAAGTAGACGCTGCAGTGAATGCATCAATTACTGCTAGTCATGCCTTTGGATAAATAACCCCTTTGCGTTCCTACTCAAAATGTAACTCTCCTGTTTAGATAAGTCTGATAAAAGGCTATCATATATAATATACCTTGATACTTGTATATTTTGGAAATCAGCCCTCCAGCCATTTTGTAACCAAAGAACATATATATAAATATATACTTCTCGTTTTAAGGAAAAATCCATGCTCTTTTTTGCTTCTGTGTTTAAAATTTTAAGGGTTTACAAATTTTGTATGCTATTTCTTCGTGTATGAGTGTATTGTGTATAAAGCAATTCCGGTGTGTTACCCGCCAACAAAAATGAGCAAATGCGTAGAAAGACAATTGATTCTAGAAGAAGAACAGGCCAAACACAGGAAAGGAAACAAAAACACTTTTTACATTTGTACAAGGTAGAGCTTAATGCTTAATGAAACAATTTAAGATGAATCCCATTGATCGGGATTCCTAACGGCTCTTGTTCCATATTTTTCAGCTCAAAAATGTTGTTTTGCCTACAACGAATGATTTTGAAGGGTCCTTCCCATAGGCTATTAAATTTACCATGCTGACCTGGCTTCACAGCCCTGCTGTTATATTTTAGCACTAAGTCTCCACTTCTCAGACCTTGGTCGGAAGCCTTCTTGTCAAACCATCGTTTGACCACCTGTTGACGGCTTGTCATTGCTATTAGGGAATTTTCTCTTTTTTTCTTGTACTTCCAACAGTTCGGCGAGCCGAACCTCCATGGCTCCATTTTGTTCTATCTCAAGAGATTTCAATAACTGTATTGCTGGGATCTCCATGGAGATAGGTAACAGCGCCTCCTTCCCATTTACCAGCTCATAAGGCGAAGTCTTAAGGACTTGCTTAGGAGTTATGCGGTTTGCCCAGAGCGCTTTTTAGAGATTTTTATGCCATTCCCTCTAGTGCTCTGAGCCAACCTTTTTAAGGAGTCGGACTAAGCTTTTATTTATGGACTCGGCTAGGCCATTTCCCTGTGGATAATAGTTTGATGATGTTTTAAGGAATATGCCATTCTTTAATGCGAAGTGACATACCTTTGTACCTAGAAATGCTCTGGCGTTGTCTGAAATTATTGTCTTCGGAGGGCCGAATCTTGTTACTAGTGCTTCGAGGAAGTCTACAATCTCTGTTTTTGTTGCCCCCTTAAGGGGAACAGCTTCCGCCCACCTTGTGAAGTAGTCTGTAGCCGTTAGAATCCACTTATGTCCGGCACTAGAAACCGGATTGATCATTCTGATGAAGTCCAGACCCCATTGCACAAATGGTTCATCTGCCACGATAGGTTTGAGGGGCATCGCTGAATTCTTCCTTCTGTCAGAGAAGAACTGACATTTTTTACAAGCCCTTACCAGAGAGTAGGAGTCACTGAAAAGTGTAGGCCAGTAATATACAGCTCGCAGGACCTTGATGGTGGTAGTTTTGGCAGAGAAATGTCCACCTTCGTCGCTATTATGAAATGCGTCGAGGATCCTCTGCGTGTCCCCTGAAGTAACGCATCGCAGAAGCACACCATTGAAATTTCTTTTGAAAATGACTCCTTTTATCAACGTATATCCACAATTCTGAAGCCGATAATACCTTGTTTTTTGGGATGAGAGGTTTGGCGGATACCTTCTGGTTTGCATGAAGTTCATTCTATCTGTCAGCCAATCGTCTTCCGATCCTAATTCATTTATCAGGACGAGTTTTGGTTGTTCCTCCTTGGCAAGTACCTCCTTGTTCTATGCCATATACTCACACAGTGCTCTGCCTTTAATAGTCTTAGTAGGCCTGACTTGGATGTCATACTCCAGGATCTTGGTAATCCAATTAGCCCT
The DNA here is from genome assembly GCA_007258455.2 of Sequoia sempervirens. Classification (NCBI taxonomy): domain Eukaryota; kingdom Viridiplantae; phylum Streptophyta; class Pinopsida; order Cupressales; family Cupressaceae; genus Sequoia; species Sequoia sempervirens. The sequence goes on along the minus strand of VDFB02264150.1, from coordinate 80,582 downwards.
TTTTTCTGTGATCTCTCCTTCCATGATATATTTCCGCACACTAGAATGTGCGACATATACTAGAACTTTGTTGCAGAAAATTAGATGGCGGAATTTTTTAAGTCCCTTTACTATTGCAAAGGCCTGTCTTTCGACGAAGTTATAATTTGCCTCATATTCTTTCAGGGTTCGGGAATAGAACGCCACTGGATGCTCTCCCTTTCCTTCACTATCTTTTTGAGTCAGGACAGTAGCGATACTGGACTTGCTACTGAAGGCATACATTATAAAATCTTTGCATTGATCTGGATTAATCAGCACCGGGGCTGTGGAGATCGCTTCCTTGACCTTTTCAAAAGCCTCCCGAGCTTCTGTTGTCCACTTGAAAGCTTGATCCTTTTTTAGCATTAGGGTGATTGGCCTAATCATTCCCGCGAAATCAGAAATAAATTTGCTAATGAAATTTACTTTATCGAGAAAAGACTAGACACCTTTCTTATTTACCAGAAAGGGAAGCTCCTTAATAGCCTTTACTCGTTCGGGGTCAATTGAAATACCTTCTTTAAACACAACATGCCCTAATAGCTTACCTTGTGGTACTCCGAATACACACTTCTTTGGATTTAAGGAAACCTCGAACTCCTGGCATTTTTAAAAAACTAATTCCAAATGATCAAAATGATCATCTTTAGATTTAGAGAACATAGTAAGGTCATCCAAATAGATTAGAATAAACTTATTGATCAGTTCGCTGAATGCGATGTCCATAGCTCGCTGGAAAGTTGCCCTTGCATTAGATAAACCAAAGGGAATTTTAGCATATGCAAATGTTCCCCACTTGGTGGTGAACGTAGTTTTGTGCTGGTCTTCTTCTTTAACTCGAATCTGGTTATAGCTAGAGAAGCCATCCAGTAGAGAGAACATTTTCGATCCTACGACAGTTTGGAGGATTGACTCCATAGAAGGCAATGGATAGTGATCCTTCAGAGATACTCTGTTCAGGTCTCGGAAGTCCACGCATAAGCGGATATCGCCATTCTTCTTTCTGACTGGTACCAGATTTGATACCCAAGTACTATGTTTAATTGGGAAGACAATATGTGAAGCAATGAGCTTGGTTAGCTCTTGTGCCATTAGGGCCTCAACTTTAGGGTTGACTGGCCTCTGCTTCTGTCAGAGTAGTTTTGTACCTTCTGTTAGTTCAATAGTGTGCTAAATGATGCTAGGATTGTAACCCTCCAGATCATCGTAGGACTAGGCTACTACTCCATATTTTTCGCAGAAACTGATAAGCCTTTCTCTATCTCGCTGTGGGACATCTTTTCTGACTCGGAGATTCCTGCCATCGGAGATTCGAAGGTTTTCATAATCACTTTTGTCTTCCATAAACTTTCGCTTATCATTTTGGGCGTCATTACAATTGAAAAAATTCTCAAGAGTAACTAACCCTTTTGGAAGTTTATTTGACCTGAGCTGCATAATTTTTCCTTCATAGGCCTCGGTGATCTTTGGTTGAAGTTGATCAGCGAATTCTCCAGAGTGCTGGATAAACAAGGTGATGTGCTCATCGCTCTCAAAGATTTGCCAACTCTGATCATTATCGGGAATCGCTGGTCGAACAAGCACTCATACTGAATATTTGTTCTGAAGCAAGTCAGAGACATGATCAAACTGAGCACCGATCACCGCCATGTGATCTGCATTGCTATTCTGAGTTTAGGGGACGGTCAGGATGTTGAAAGCTTCAAATCCTTCAATCAAGTCCTAGATTCGATGCCGATAGGATCTTATTTGGACATTCTTCGCTGCGAAGATTCCCCAGACCTAATTAACTACCAATTCAGAATCTCTGAACACAATCAATTACTTAATACCCATTCGTTCCGCTAGGCTTAGGCCTTGGACTAACCCTTCGTATTTAGCTTCATTGTTTGAACAGGCGAATTGGAATAAAAAAGACCTCAACAACTTTTCATTCTACGGGGATATTAGACATACCCCTGCTCTAGCTCCAATTTTTCTTCTTGCTCCGTCAAAATACAATGTCCACAGCTCGTTTGCTTGGTTATCATCGGATTCTTTGGCAACCTTCGAAAGAACCTAGTCTTCATCATAAATCACATATGTGCCCAATCCGGTAGCATGATAATTTCCGAAAGGATCATTGTTTATGTGTTCGCTTAACATAGCATCTTCCTTATCATTTCGATCTCCACTTACCTTCTCTTCCTCTAGCAGTTCGACACTATACATGTCCTACTTGGTGATAGAGGTATGTGCGGCCTCAAAATTGATCAGGGCCTCATTCGCCACATAATGTAGAGCCTCTGATTCTATCTTCATTTTTGTGCCATGCTTGGTCCTAAGTATTAGATGTGACCAATCTAAAGACAAATATCCGCCCACCTTTGAAGTAAATTCTTGGGATAGACAGAGACCGAACATAGGAGGAACATCTATGATCACTGTATCTTGCGAGACTGTGATACTTGGGCAGGCAAATAACATTAACGGAAGTGCTTTGATGACACCCACGGTATCAACCTTATTTCCATCCAGCTGCATTACCCCATTCTTCATAGGTTTGTAGCTGAGTCCCAAGGCTTCAACTATCAGTTTTGGCATAACCGTTGTACTAGCGCCAGAATCAATCATGGCGTTGTGTAATAGCTTTTCCCCTACAATGAGAGTCAAGAAGAAGGGTTGAGGTTTTGGCCTACTTCCGCCTTCCGCATGGGATTCCTTCACTTTGTCTGCAAGAACCTTAGCTAGTGGCATTTGACAAACCACCTCTGTACTGGCAGACGGCTCTGTTGGTGCTGAGCGAATCTCTTGCTGAAGCGCCTTCTGTAGCATAGTCTTCTATTCCGGGATAGCTAGAATGTCCCATAAAGACACATTAGCGGATGATTTTTTTAATTGCTCCACCACATTAAAAGGTGACGAGCTCGGAGATTTCTGCTCCTTTGCTTTTGTTATAATAATCTCCTTATGTGGTTGAGAAGGCGAAGAGACGGTCGAAGCGCCGAGAATTTGATCGGACACGCCTTTGCATTGCGGGCTGTCCGAAAGTGAAAAAATAGGCTCACCGGTGAATCTCCTCTTTGAGCGTGTGTTATAGTCAGATTGCACTTGTGGTGTTTCGGCTACAGATGTGTCATTGGCAAACACCTTTTCCTCTTCTTCCATCTAGGAGAAGAGTGCATGATCAGGAGCAATATCAGACTCTTACTCTAAGGACATTCCTTGCATTTGTGTGGTAAGGATCGCATTCTCCATTGGTGAGTCATAAACATGTCCTCCATTTTCTGCTGTAATACCTTGACTGCGTTGCTCTGCCACCTTCTATTGTAAGTTGCCGCGGGGACAATTTCGGGGCATATATGCATCATTGCAGGGAAAACACCATGGATTGATGTCATCAATAAGATTATTTTGTCCCGCGGTTAATTCTCTACTTGAGCTTGGCGACACACTTGTGAGCGGAGTAGGCACTTGGACTATTTGGTTGGTAGTCGGCGCTGGTGGATTAGTGTGAGGCACACTCTGATATTGATTTTACTGATAAGTAGACCGCCCATCCTGATAGTTTTGATATGCGGGCCGTGGAGGAGTTGCTTGGTTCCACTTGAGAGTTGTTATGTCATTTGCCATAGTTCGCAACATCTCTTTGAGGTCGCCTATTTCATCCTTGGAAGAACCCGATGTAGAAGCCAAGCTTTCAGGAGCGGCCGCATATGAGTACATCGATTGGGGAGTTGCTGCCGCACTAGTCGATGCAACCTCTTGTGCTGAGTTTGATATTTCAAGAAATATCGGGATAATAGGTCGAGGAGGCAACTTTTCGCAATCTATCAAATGATTCTCAGCTTTGATAGCGGTAGCATAAGCATTTGGTAAAGTGGCTCCTCCCAAAGACTTAATCATCACAGAAATGTTGGGGTTAATGGACTTCAGATAAAATATGAATGCCAGTTCTGGAGTCAGACAGATGGTCAAAGGAATCCTCTGCCAATTTGAGTGAAATCGGGCATTGAAATCTGTCAGAGCCTCCTGGGGTACTCATCTTATGACGGATAGCTGATAATATAACGAAGAGCGATCTCCGTCATTTGAGAACCTTTCATAGAATGGATCTCCGAAGTCATCCCAAGTGCGAATTGAATTCAGAGTCAGTGTTCAGTACCAATCTAGAGCCTTGCCTTTGAAGGACGCAGTGAGGAGCCTCAGGGCTACATTCTGCACTATAATACCGTGTACCAGATATACATCCGCTACATCCTGCAAATGTTCTGCTGGCGTTTTTGTGTTGTCTCCGACAAATTTGGGAAGAGCTTTCAGGGCCGAAACCGGGATAACGCCCCAAACAACGGGTGCTACCGGAGCTACCAGGGGACTTCCAGCATCCCATGCTACATAGTTTATGTTCGCGGCCGGCAACATGGTGAGAGGAAAGGGCGGTGGGAATGGAACGGTTACTAGCTGATTTGTGGCCTAGACTGTCCCTAGCGGAGGTACTAGTAAACCTGGGTTATTTGCAGTCTGAGATCTAGTTACAGGCCAATGGCTCATACACCCCTCTATAAAGCAATTTCATTAGTTCAGGTCCCACCGGGCGTGCCAGAAAAAGGACAAATTGTTGATGCCAAAAATTGACGAGGTAATAGTGCCTTATGGGAAACTCAATTCAAGGGGGACCCTTTTTGCGCCAAACTGAGTGACCTCCAAATTTTAAAGAAGCTAGCTTCTTCTATAATGTTGTTTTTTGGGAAAGGAAAAAAAAAATAGATATAATGAAGCAAAATTTAATCTAAGGCGATGCACCAAACTTTGCTGATGGGCACGATAAATCATAGATTTAGGGGCCTGAATGGTGTTGTCATGTTCCAAAACGTCGGAGACTTAAAACTATAGTATGAACAGTTCATTTATTGACATAAAATAGTATTGCATACATCCTTACTACTAAGAAGAGTCATTTAGATATGATTTAGATAAGCAAGCTTGTATTTAATATATAGAAGTCTTGTCAAATGAAATGCTTAAGACAATAAAAAACACAGTTTACAGTTTAATCAAAACATGAAAAACAGAAAGGCCGAACAGTGGGCACAGTCTGAAAGTTTTTTGCGAATAAACATGCAAAAGAGGCTTGGTGTCTCTTACTAAAACCAATATCATTTTTTCTAAAATTTCTTGGACCCATCTCTCATTGCTGAGAGAGTATATATAGCCGGGGAGACAATTCCCACCGCTTTGGAGAGCTGTAATAGAAAAGATCCCACAATCCCCTATAATGATGCCAGAATCAAAAGATTCCTAATGTTGTTACAACGACAACGAGTTAGAACACAACATCTGGTCATCTAGTTGCAAGCGCGTCCTTCGCAATGATGGCAGTGGTCCTAGCTAGGCTTAAGGTGACAAGTGTCATCTACCGCTTCAAACAACCCAGATGAGCGACACCCAATAGCATAATCTCCCTCAGCCAGCCTATCGCCTACTTCAAGGATTAGTTGTAAGGCACGTGGTAGGCTGTCGCTGCCCGAACGAAAATTTCTCTCATTGCTGCCGAGAGATTGCAAAGAAGCAATATGTGTCCAATGGGTTGAGGTTCTTGTTGCAGTGGAGAGAAAGTCGCATCAATCGGGGTCTTCCGGGATAAACTTTGCCAAACAATGAATTTTAGGCCCTCAAAAGCTTGGGCACCCCTGGCAAGCTGGGGCGTCCAAACTCACCAGAGTTAGTTTATTTTCCATTTTTTCTTGTTTGCTTTTGAACCTTAGTTTTCAGCTCTCACCAGTCCCTCTGTTCAGTACTTCATATCTCACGATTGCAACCTCCAATTGACGTGCTGGATATCTTGTTGGAGAGCTAGATCAACTGCGAAGAAATTACATTTGAGACACTTTTCTAGATTCATCTGTTTTAAATCTCAAAATCTTGGGCACATCTTCTCTCCTGGGGCGCCCAAATCATCCAGACTTGGCCATTTTTAATATGATTTCATCTTCAAGTTTGGAACCTTCATTCTGTACCCTTGACTTCGATCTGAACTTACTGGAGGATGACTAGTCGGATGATTTGACGGAGACAGGCGTGTTGAAGTTAACTGAATACTGAAGAGGTAGAGCATATTTTCAAACCTTAACTGTTGAGTTATGTGCTCCAAAAAGCTGGGTGCCCTTCTTAACCTGGGGCTCCCAAGGTCTCCACACTTAGTCAATTTTTGATATTTTTTCATGCTTTTCATTCTGACTTCTATGAGAAACTTTTCTGTTCAGCCTCGAATCTCGGGTGACTGGATGATCTGTTGACTTCACTGCTAGATTCGTTGGGGAGCTAACAGAGAACTGAGCATCTTTGGTTGGAAGTGTAAACCCTAATTTCATCATTTAGTGCCCTAAGAAGATGGGCGCCTATCTTCACCTGGGGCGCCCAAGTCTTCTAGTGTTTTTCATCATTTTTCATCTTCTTCTTTTTTCTTCATGCTTACTCATCATCTCACCTTCTGTTCAATGCTTTGAATGTTGAATCTGACGCTTGGCAGCCGAATGACCTCCATTGATGACCTCAGAGCTCCTGTTATGCTTCTGAAAAAGCAAAATAGACCCACTAGGGCAACACTAATTATTTCGAGATTCTGACTGCACCAACCTGATATAGACGTATTTTGAGCCAATCAAAATCAGTTTGAACCCTAACGGACCAAATTTCTATTTTTATAAAGTTTTTCCAGTATCCATTTCCAAAGAAACCTAGAAAAACCCAGAAAATGTTACTATTTTTAGAAAATTTGTAAAAATAGCAGTTTTCCTAAAAAGTAGGGATGAAAAATTGAGATATGGGTTTTGTAGATTAAGCTGCTATGAGTGGATCCAGATCATCAGATTTTGAAAATTTTGCATTTTAACCCCTCATGCAAGACCTGCACACCCAAATTTTGACCTTTTTGACAGATTTAACAAGACTTTTACTTATTTCTTCAAAATATCTAAGTGTAACAAAAATTTTAATTTTGGGGTACAATAGGGATGACAAGGAGAGGGGGAGCCCCTGCGGTGATTGATGTGGATGAGATGGAGGCATTGACAGAGAGTGAGGGGTATGAGCCGCGAAATATGGACATTGATTCAGATGTGCATGACATCGCACCACTGTCGACAACACCACCCAGAGGAGAGGACTCCGCAGTGGTGTTGAGAGAGACTCTGGAGAGATTGCACCTCAACGAGCAATGGTTACGACAGATAGAGGCAGAGCGAGTTAGATTAGAGGCAACGCTGAGCAAGCTACAGGTACGATTCACCCAGGGTGAGAGGGATTATTCAGTCCTGGCCACACTGGTGTCTAATGTGGAGAGGAGATTGATGAGAGAGAGGGATGAGGCACGAGATGAGGTAGTTGACCTGCAGGAAGAGATAGAGAGATTGCGAGTGGAGGTGGCTGGGGAGCATGAGGAGGGAGATGCAACGAGATGGGAGTGAGACCGTTTGGTGGCAGAGGCGGTGATATGATAGGATGTTGGAGGGGTTACATGGCAGGAGCAATTAGAGACTGGGACAAGGACTGTCAGAGATACAAAGGGTCTGCAGAGACAGCTAGAGTGATTATGGAGAGAGAGAGAGCCGATTGGCACCGGGAGAAAGCTGAGCTCAGAGATAGAGTGGACTCTTTAGAGAAGACAGTTGGGGACATGGGGTTGATGCAGCAGAGAGAGGAGGAGACGAGGAGAGAGATGCGCATGCTGCAGTCAAAGAGAGATGTGGCACAGGCACAGGTGTAGGTCTTAGAGGGAGACAGGGATGTGGCACATGCATGCGCTCAAGTGGCTGAGAGTGAGAGGCTGGTGGCAGAGTTAGAGGTTCAATCTCTCCAGAGAGAGAGGGATGTGGCGGTGTCATAGGTGTTAGGTCTGTGATGGGAGCGAGATTCTACCGAGTTGAGACTGTAGGCACTTCAGAGGGACAGGGATGCAGCTAAGGCTCGGGCATAGGCTATGTAGAGAGAGAGATGTTGTAGAGGTACAAATGTTGATGCTATAGGGAGAGCAGGACACCGCAGTAGCTCAGTGGCAATTAGTGTAGGTTAGTGATGTGATAGGGATAGATACACAGGGGTTATAGGGGAGAGGGATGTAGCAGTGGCTTCCGAGGAGATGAGAGATCGGGTTCAGGCAGAGATGGCATAGTTACGACTATTCTAGGAGGCCTGGGAGCAGGAGAGGAGATTGATCACGAAAGATCAGGATAGATATCGTCAAGAGAAAAATTCCGCTCAAGTTCAGGTTGCTGAGTGAGAGGAGAATGCGAGGGAGGTAGGATTTTGGATGGCCACGTATTACCATGCAGTTCCAGACCTGACATAGTGGATGTTCTAGTATGTTCGACAGACACCACAGATGCCAGTGCCATCCCAGTCGTTGGGGATGCGAACCTGAGGTTATAGTGATTCACTGGGTGCCTCACCAGGCAGGAGATCAGTACCTGATTCACCACAGAGATCATATGTGGGTAGCTCATTTGGGAGATGACAGGTTACTGAGTTTTTGACAGATGTAGGGCGGATGGATAGGCCATAGTGACAGTAGTCATTTATAGGACCTTGTGCTGGTATTTTGATTGTGATGATTTTTGTATTTGATGGTTATAGACATGATGATATTGATGAAATTATTATGATATTATTCATGTGATAGTCATGATTTATGAGATGTACTTTAGACTTTTGGTATATTTATATATGATTTATGAGAGCCCTTATTAACACCATGTTCATGCGTTGGATAGATGATCGTGTTTATGCATTTGTGGAATATGGATGATTTTATTAGTGCAGATATTCACATGGTGATATGATGTATGCATATGTTATATCTATGATGACTTATGTGTATGGATGCCTAGTTGATTTATTGACATATATGTATATGTGTATGATGGATTATGTATGAATATTTTATATATGTAGGATGTGATGTATTATGAGTCTGACACTTTGTGATGCAGGTGGTGATGTATGTGTGGTTCTAACATGTTGTGATGCAGGTGGTGATGTATGTGTGGTTAATAGAATGAACCTAATATGTGATAATTCTCTTGTAATTTATAGTGAATTAATAATGAAAGGAAATAACACATGGTCATAAGCGTCAATAAGAACTGAAAATGATAATGGAAGACAGGTATGTAGTGATTGTGAAAAATGGGTGTAATTTGTCACTTGTCAAAAACTTTTAGTATCCTGAGAAGAATGGGAGAGAGCGGGATAAAGTATTTGCACAACCAAAATCATAGAGTGAATGCAATGCAACATATGATGAAATGCAATCATAATATGAGTTGCCATCTTCAGAGCACTGATTTTTGCTATAGCATAAGATACCAGATACCCTGATATGTAAGACTAAGGCAAGTTGGCATCCAATGCATGAAATAAACACAACAAATAGAAAGGCTACCCCGACACCCCAAGGTCATGATGACCTTGGTCGGACCAGGTATTGGGATAACCACAAACACACAAGGATGCCCCAGCATAACACAAGACTTTAGGGATCTTGGTGGGTACTACGTGGGACAACCGATAAGACAACAATAGAGAAAAGACCAAGATATGCCCCTATGTAGACGATTCAAAGCATACCATGATATGATGGATCAAGGCAACCATGACAAGTGTTGATAGTGAGCTCAAGTGATAAACAAAATCCAAAACATGAAAAGATCACAATCAATTTCAACACGTCCTTTGCCATAGGATCAAAGAGGATGGATGGAATTGATGAGGTCTCCTAGGAAGGATGCATCCTATTAAGACCGATGATAGATACTAAACTAGAATGACCCAGTTTGATGCTAGATGTTTTTCTACTAAACAAATCTTCTGATAATAGGGGATTTTATTTGAGAATAATGAGCCAAACAAGGACACAAACTGACATACCCTATAGACCTAGGGGCTCAGGGGCCAATCAGAGATTGGCCTTGCCTACGTGAAAGTGCAAAGCCCTCGTAGTTCATGAAAAGAGCATGGATAAAGCAGAAAGAGGATGGTGAAGACAAATGATATACCACCACCACGTGATGGTCAGAATACCCCGGGGGCAAATCAAATGATCAGCCTTGCCTACGTGACAACGCAGGGGCAACGTAGTTTGACTAGTAACATGATAGGATGAGACCTAGATAAAGACCGACACGATGGGGGGGCTACGCGATGACACAAATCGATTGACAAGCAAATGAACAACATAAGCTCAGAGTGGGATATTGAAAAGCTCAGGATGAGGGATAGCCAAGATGGGTCATCCAATGCTCAATCAAAATATACCAAGCGGCCAAGGATGGGATGGGTGAGGATGATAGCGCGGATGAAAGCATAAAATAACTAGGATGCTAGGTAGATAATGATTAAGCCCTCTATGGATGATGCTTGTTACCATGTTTTCACCATCCATACTTATCCAAGGCACCACCAAAAATTGGTTTTCACCATAGGACAAATTTATTTTTCTTTACTATTTTTGGATTTTTGGATTTTTTTGATTTTATTTTTTGATTTTTTTGATAGGTGGGGTTACCAAGTGGACTTAGGCGTAGAACTTCTTCAAATGCATGATGTTGATGGGTTCGTCAATGGGCTCTCCTTCAAAAGTAGTCAACCTGTATGCCCTAGATCCATATTTGGCGGCTATGATATAAGGCCCCAACCAGTTTGGCTCAAATTTTCCTTTCTTGTCTCGGTCTTGCTGAGTATGCTGATTCTCTTTGAGGACAAGATCACCCACCTAAAATTATCAAGGGTGAACCTTCTTTTTGTAGTGATGCTTGAGGCAGTTCTGGTATGCTTGCATGTGATCGTAGGCTTTGATTCTTCTTTCATCAAGTAACTCTAGCTGTGCAAGTCGTGCAACATGAGCATACTCCTCACTGATAATATTTTTAGGGAAATTCTTAGTGATGGGATCTCAACTTCAATTGGAAAGATGGCTTCAGCGCCATAGACTACAGAATAGGGAGTGGCCCCTGTAGGGGTGCGGATGGAGGTGCGATATGCCCAGAAGGTGAGATGAATATGGAGGTGCCAATCTCGACCGGTGTTATTGATAACCTTTTTGAGGATGTGGATGAGGGTCTTGTTGGTTGCTTCGGAAAAACCATTACCCTGGGGGTAATAAGGTGTTGACCAATGATGTTGGATGTGAAAGGTGTCGCAAAGGTGTTTCATGGCTTTGTTTTTGAAGGGTTTCCCATTATCGAAAAGGATGGTGGATGGGATACCATATATGCAGAGAATATGGTAAAGGATGAGCTTTGAGATCTGAATACCGGTGATCTCTGAGAGTGGCATGGCTTCCACCCACTTAGTGAAGTATTTAGTGGTAGTGATTATGAATGTATGGTCGTCAGATGATGGTGGGTAATTTTTGCCAATCAAGTTGAAACCCCATTGAGAGAAGGGCCACGGTGCTAGGAGAGGCTGAAGATCCTATGATGGAGCGTGAATCAAATCTGCATGTTGTTGGCATGGAAGGCACTTCGTCACAAATTCACAAGCATCATGCTCTATTGTAGGCCAATAATATCTAGCTCAGAGAATCCTTTTGGCTAGGGTCATACCATTTGAGTGAGCTCCACAAACACCACTATGTACCTCCGTTAGTGCCATGCGGGCTTTGGTCTCATTCAGACACCTAAGGAGGATCCCATCATACTCGCGACGATAAAGTGTATCATCGATGATAATGTAACGGGCCGAATGTTGAATAAAGGATTTTTGTTGGTTCTGTGTGAGGTCTGGGGGTAGGATATTATCATGGAGATAGGTATATATGTCCTGGTACCAGGGGGAGGTGGGACCTACGATATCACACACCATATCAATCTCAGGAATGTCATATGCTGGGATTAAAAGTTGTTCGACAAGGAACTCACATTTCGTCTGATCTTTAGGCATGTCAATCAGGGAACCAATAGTGGCCATTGCATCTACTGCTTTATTCTGTACCCTAGGAATTTGGTCAAATTGTATGAAGGTGAAATATTTCTTGAAATCATCCACCATGCATTTATAGGGTAACAAATTATCATCCTTTGTTAGGAATTCATCATTAACTTGCTTGATGACTAATAATGAATCACCAAAGACTTTCAAGTGAGTTATATGCCACTGTTTTGCAATTCAGAGGCCAGTGAGGAGGGCTTCATACTTAGCGATGTTGTTACGTGAGAATGCTATCTTGAATGATTTTGGAATGTAGTCACCTTGAGGGGTAACTAATAAAATCCCTGTGCCTGATCCATTATGAGTGCATGAGCCATCAAAATACAGTGTCCAAGATGGTGCTTTTGTAACTGTGTAAACTTCTTCGTCTAGAAATTCAGTGTCCAGAGGGTAAGCATCTACTAATGGCACCTCAACTAATTGATCAACTATGACCTGTCCCTTTATGGCTTTTTGCTCCACATAATCTATGTCAAATTCACTTAGAAGCATGACCCATTTTTCCATGCGGCTAGTCAAGGTGGTCCTGGACAACATATACTTCAGTGGATCAATCTTAGCGATTAATTTGACAAGATGGCTGAGCATGTAATGTTAGAGTTTATGTGTGTTGAAGACTACTGCGAGACATGCTTTCTCCATGGGAGAGTAGTTTAATTCATAGCTGACCAATGTTCGACTGATGTAGTAGATTGCTCGCTCTTTCGATGATTCATCATGTTGTGCCAACAATGCCCCCAACGCTATTGAAGTGGCAGAGATATAGAGCAGGAGGGGTTTCCCTGGAATAGGTGGCATCAATATTGGTGGATGAGCTAAGTATTCTTTGATATTATCGAAACTTGTTTGACACTATTGATTCCATCAGAAGGTGGAATCTTTCTTCAGAAGATGAGTGAATGGCTGACACTTATCCACAAGTTGGGCTATGAACCGATAGATAGATTGCATCTTCCCTTGGAGGCTTCTTAACTGTTTTAGGTTGCATGGGGGTGGCATGTCTAAAATAGCCTTTACATTGGCGGGATCAACTTCAATACCCCTTTGAGAGACTATAAAACCCAACAGTTTTCCTGACGTAACCTTGAAGACACTTTTTTGGATTTAGCCATAACTTGTAATGTTCCAACCATTCAAAGATTTTTTTCAGAATGGTAGGATGTTCTGCTCAGGTTCTGGATTTCCCTAACAAGTCGTTGACATAATACTCCATGATGATATGGATGAGGTAATGGAAGATGACTGTCATTTCCCTTTGATATGTTGCCCCCACATTTTTGAGACCAAAGGGCATAACGTTGTAACAAAAAGTAGCCCAAGGTGTTGTGAAGGCGGTTTTGTGTTGGTCCTAAGGTGAAATTTGAATATGATTATAACCAGAGAAGCCATCCATAAGGGATAGCATCTCATGTCCTGCTGTGAGGTCGACCAACATGTCAATGTTAGACAGAGGGAAGTCATCTTTTGGGTAGGCCTTGTTAAGATCCCTGAAGTCTGTGCAGATCTGAATGTCTCCATTTGGTTTGGCAACTGGTACTATATTGGAGATCCACTCAGAGTAGTCAATTGGTCTGATAAAACCTACATCTAGTAACTTCTCCAATTCCTTCTTGACTAACAATGCTACTTGTGGATGCATCTTGCAGAGCTTCTGTTTGACAAGCTTGGCATCTGGGTGAACGTCTAGATGATGAACCACTAAGGCAGGGTCTAAGCCTGGCATGTCTGAATATGACTAAGCAAAGTTAATGATTCCCTCTTGGAGTAGTCGCACGATGACTGGATACTCTTGGTCTTAGAGTGACTTAGCTACATAGGCGATCTTAGGATTTTTAGCAATACCCAAATTAACTTCTTGAGTCTCTTCGATTAGAATGGATGATAGAGTAGATAACTGAGTTCCCATGAGGGGAAGATGAACATCTCCATCTTCCAGTGCCTCTTCAAGGTTTTCGCCATCGGATGCGTCCTTTATTTTTGCTTTTTCAAGGTCAGGAAGTGCCTCAGGGAGGTTTTCACTAGATGACCACGTTTTATTTTTCTTATTCTTATTTTTGCGACTCGAGTGTTCATCCTCCCCCAATCCCATGAGGTTGAAATATGTATCCACAGACATATTGACAGGTGTGCTATTACATAGGTCCCAATCAATAAGCTCAGGATGGTGAAGGGATAGGCTAATGGTACAGACAGATAGGCATTCGAACATGGATGATAGGTCGATGTGATCGACGTCATCATATGCACCTATGATGGATTCCTCCTCGGGTATGTCTTCCAATGAGCTATCATCCACAACAACACTATTGGAAGTATTAGACGATGTTGCAGGGACTTTCTGCTTTTTGTCGTATCTGATGCCTATGTTCTTTGGTAGCTTTGATGTATCAATAAGTTGTAACCACCCCTGTTCTTCTTTACCGAGGCCCCTGCCTTGGTAGTTATACTTTTCTGCAAACTTAGCTGACCAAGGATATGCTTCCTGAAAATATTATTTTAGAGGAGGATCTGGTTGGGGTTCTTCTCGGTAGACCCATTGGCTTATATCCTCTTCTGGTGCATCTATCTTGATACTAGGGGACCTGAAAGTGGTGGTAGGGATGTTTTTACCACTAAAAGTGACAGTCTTGTCTTCCTTTGGAGTAGCATGTGAAGGTTGATTGTATTCGTGTGGTGACGATGACATGGTTGCTACATTAAGAGCAGTATGCATTTCGTATTCACCACACCCCTTGTCAATGATCTGGACTTTTGTGATAGTAGGATTGGTAGTGGAAGATGGAGTGGTTGTCATGGTGGAGGGTGAATTAGCGGATGATGACGGGGAGGCCCCCATTTCAACCCCAGGACAATAATGTAAATGGGGAAAGGATGCTTCTAAAGCGCAACAATATTCAAATGGTTGGGGATCAACATAAATGGTGACCTCTTATCCATTGATTGGGAATTTTAGACACTGATGGTACGTGGAGGGGACGGCTTGCATAGCATGGATCCATGGGCGGCCAAGGAGGAGGTTATACGGCAAGTTCAGATCAAGGACATGACAGGTAGTGTACTGAACCATAGGTCCCACTTGGATAGGAAGACTAATAATTCCCTTTGAATTCCTTTCTGCATTATCATAGGCCTTGATCATGATGATCTGATTGCTTAAATCTACTTGAGTATACCCCACTTGTTTTATGAATTTCAGAGTACATAGATTGAGGGCAGAGCCATTATCTACCAAGACCCTTTTTATTTTATGGCGGGCAACCACAACTTCGATATGCAAGGGGAAATTATGATTGACATCAATATTTGGCATGCCATTCTGGCTGAAGTGCAGTTGATAAAATAAAGCCAAGTGTCCTACCAAAGCTTGGAATCATGTGGGGTCGATGTCGCTAGGTACATGGGTTTCCTGTAAGGCTCTGTTGAGGATTTCTTGATGTACAGGAGAAGACTTAAGCAAATCTGAGATGGAGATATGAGCGGGGGTTTTTCCTAAGTGATCAAGGATGTTGTACTGAGGGCTTATAAGAGTTGATTGGGCTGGTGTGGAGGCTGCAGGGACAGTGATGCAGGCTCATCGTGTAGTAACAACACACTGAGGGTCTTTGGCTTTGACATGTATCATAGATACACGGGGTTCTACCTGCTCAATGTAATGGGTAACACCCTCGTAATTGAGGGGTACATTCTTATAGCTCACGTTATTTGTGCTATTGTCTTGGGGATTGCTGTTGGAGGTGCTCGCGCCTTGATTATGATTTGGAAAGGCATTTTGATATATCTGTAATTGAGCATTGGATGACGTAACCTGGCTGGTGTCAACTTTGATATCTCCTCAATCGATAAGATCTTGGACATAGTTTTTCAGACCTTGACACTTATTCAAAGAGTGTCCTTTGATTTTATGGAACTCAATATTCATTTTCCCTAAACCATGCAGGCTTGGGTTGGGATTCGTCAAGTGGTTTGGTGACAGGATACGTGATTGGATAGTTGATATGTAACAACTTATTAAAGATGACACTCAGGGGTTCTCCTAATTGAGTATATTGGTGTTTAGTGTTCCCCTGGTTGTTTTGATTTAACTGTTGAGGAGGATGAGGTGCCCCCTGAGGTACAGATATGGCACTAGGTATAGATGGTTGTTGTCTCTGGGATGTATTAGCCACTTGGACATGTTTAGTATCAGTCATGCCGTCATTCACTGTGTTCTTGTTTTTGTTCCAAAAACGTGGCTTATCTCCAAATGACCTTTCTTTATCATGGCTAAGTATTTTGATGTGCCCTTTGGCAACAAGGGCACGTTCAAGGATAGGTCCCTTTTCCACTATCTCTGTGAAAATGGTGACATAATGTAACCTAAAGTTATGAGCCATGTCAGGATGAGAGTTCTCCACGAAGAGAGTGACCATGTCCTCTTTTAGAGGGGTTTTCATTCGACTTGCTAGTGCACGCCACCTTTGAAGGTAGCTAGCAAAGGTTTCACCCTCATGTTGTTTCTCTTTGAGGAGATCTAAGGTGTCAGTGTCTTTCTCCAAATTGAAGGAGAAGTAGGATACAAATTTTTCTGATAGGTTTGCAAAATATTTTATGGACCCACGTTTGAGGCTCATGAGCCACTCTAGGGCATTGCCTGTCAGGCTTCGTGGGAATAGGTGCAAGAGATAGTTGTCATTGTGCATAACTTCTTGACACTGGGAGTAAAACTCTTGTAAGTGGGCCTTGGGATCCTTGTTCCCCCTGTATCTGTCGAATTTTGGTATTTCAAAATGTTTAGGGAAGGGGATCAATGAGATGGATGAATAGAATGGATATGGGCATATGTCCTCGAATTTGAATGATTGTTTGCTAGTCCCAGCTTGAAGATCTTTTAGAGAAGCTTTGATTTCCAGCAGATCCGAGTTGATTGGTGGCGGGTTGGATGGATATGGATGGTAGGATGATAAAGGATCCTACTGAGAGAGCATTGAGTTATTGAGATATGGATTATGATAGTGGGATGATGACATCCCTTATTGGTATGCCAAAGGATTTTGTTGATACAGGGGTTGTTGTTGTGAGGTATAATACAAATTCGTTTGATAAAAATGAGAGGTACGTTGCTGAGGAGCTTGGATGTGATGTTGCGGGTTGACCTGTTGATATTGAGGGTATTGCTGTGATTGTTGGGAGGCCACATAAGGTGGTTGCTGCTGGGACTGCTGTTGGTAATAATGATGTTGTGGTGGTTGCTGATGTGATATGAGATGTTGCGTGGGCTGAGATAGGATGTTGTATTGTGTTTGAGCTCGCGGTCGTCGGATGGATACGAGGAAGGGGGATATGGTCTGAGTGGGAGGTTGGGATGAATTGCTTTGCGGCTCGTATGGTGGTTGTTGTAAGGAAAATAACGATTGTTATTGTTGGGGAAATTGAGATAACGTAGGGGGATTTTGCAAGGAAGGTTGTTGGGTACCGAAGGGGACATTCAGAGGTGGTAGATTAGATTGGGGGGGCTGTGGAGATGCATATGAAGACGAGGGAAGGTTTATGGCCCCAGAAGGTGGAGGTAACACAGTGAAAGGGGTGCCCCCAGTGTTGATAGGAGTTGGATTTGAAGGGGGTGGTGCTGGTAGCATTAGTGGTTGTGGTTGCAGGACGTTTTGTGGCATGCCAAAGGTAAAAGGATTATTGGGATCAGTGGTTTGGGGTGCCCCTATGACTGAGATTGCGGGATGTGGGGGATTGCTAACGGGATACAAAACGACGTTTCCGAATTCAGGTTGATGCCAACCTTCTACGAGAGGAAAATTGGGGACGACTACCTGGTGCATTGTGCGAACCTTGGGGTATGTTAGGTTTGGAACCACTATACTTGGATAGGTCGACACCTAATGGAAACTTGACACCCTTTTCAATTAAGTGAGCCCAGATTTCTTCCCCATGTTTTTTGAGAAGGCGATATGTCATTTGCACATTGACCGGGTTACTAAAGTGTTCCTCAAATGTAATTTCGGGTTGAATAACCATGTTTTCATCCTCGGGGGGTGATGTGTTTTGACCATCGATATTGGATTGTGATGATGTACCATTGTGTGGATCTCGAGAGATGTTCACACCGTTATTAAGGTCTTGTGAGGCATTAGCTACGTTTTTCGGATCTTGAGGGATGTTTGGTTGGGATTGTTGTTTGGCCATTTTCCTTGTTTGTGACCGGGTCTGAACGGGCATGCAAGATGATATGATGAGCTAGGATGCTAGAATGACCTTGGCGATGAAAGAATCAATTTGATTTGATGATTGATTAGTCGGCGAGGATGTGGCTCGATAGGATTGATTTGATTTGACCGAAGTGGATTGGGTTGATTGGTAGATAATGAGTCGATCCAAATTGGATGATATAATGATTCGATTTGGATTGAGGATTGATTAGGATGAATGATAGTGATCAGAATCTGAAACCAAGTTCAAGAGTGACCCTTGGTAACACTAGGTGTTGATTAATTGATTAAAGGGGGGATGTATGATAACGAAACCAAATCCAAATTGAGATAGAAGTGGATTGACTGGGCCGACAAGGACGGATGACGATCCAGAGTTGGTTTTGATGGATGACGATTAGAGATGAACACCTAGGTCAATTTGGATAACTCCTCTAACGAGGTTTCAATGGGACACCGATGGTCTGAAACGTGGAAATGATAATTAGGACATGGGTTTGAAATGGGTAAATGAGGACCCTGAATGGGTGAACGGATGCACGAGCTAAGGGGATGAACGTGTAGGATGGTGAATGGATTCTTGAAACGGGTGCACAGATGTTCAAAACGGGGAGATGAGTGATCGAGATGGTGAAACGAGGGTCCTGAATGGCGAAGCGGATAAAAAAGTCAAAGTCGATTGGTTAAGGGTCAGGTCCACCCCTGTGAAGGGCAGGTCCGCCCAAGGAACAAAAGATGGTCAAATTTGGCCAAAATAGGCCTGAAAGGGGTGGGTCAATAGGTCAGGTTTGTCCCTGGATGGGTCAGGTCCACCCAAGGAGAAAAAATTGGTCAAATTTGGTCAAGACAGGCCTGAAAGGGGTGGGTCAATAGGTCAGGTCTACCCCTGGATGGGTCAGGTCCGCCCAAGGAGCAAAAATTGGCCAAATTTGGTCAAGAACCTTAAAGGCTCAGACCAACTGTTCACATCATCCTTATGCTTCGCCAATTACAATGTGGTTGGATTGAGGTACAACTTTCGCTCTCCCCCTTTATATACCCCGCTGGTACGTGTGGTTGGAATCATCCCTTGGGGTGATGAAATCCCCAAGCAGGTCCTGCTAAGAAAAATAAAAGGGGTGGACTTAAAAGACGTGGTAAGCTACGATTTATCGTCACCCAGGATCGCCGAATGGCGCAAGGGGATTGGATACACCAAATAGCTTACCCAAAAACACGGTAAACAAGGTTGATTGACACCTTCTAGTTAAACTATGTTCCTAAATTAGGGGTTAAAAACCCTTAAAACAACCAAAAAGATTGCTAAAAAATGAAATTTTACCTTCTGGAAAAAAAATTCTAGGGAAAATCCAACTAAGTAGAGGTCAGGTTCGGTTGTTTTTCAGGGAAAATCCGGTTGTCTACAGGTCAGGTCCGCCCCTCCATGAAAATTTTGCCAAAAACATCTTTTGAGGTCTGTGGAAGGTAGGTCCGCCCCTAGGAAAGGTCAGGTCCACCTGTGTAGGGCAAGTCTGCCTATCCGTTAGGTCAAGTCCACCCCTGTAGGTTGGGTCCACCCTAGGAAGGTCAAATCCACCCCTCTATAGGTTGGGTCCACCCCTCTATAACCTGTACCTGCAAAAAGTCAAAAAACAACAAGTGTGAAAGCAAAAGACCCGTTTGTGGGTCCCACCAGGTGTGCCAGAAATGTGATAGGGTGAATTTAGGTGCTAGAATATGAACAACAAATAAAAGAGAGCAAATAACACTAAAAACACTCTACACCTCAATATTAGCCTAGTTGGATTCAATACAAAATAAAGATGACCAAATGAAACCTTTTACCTTGTCTCGAATCAATCCTTTGGTTGGCCCTTCGATCTTTGGTGTTGTATATTCCTTGGATGGAAAAAGATTCAAATGTAGATTGTGTGATGGATGGAAGTGGATTGCAAGTATGAAAAATGGCTAAGTATGGATTGAGAATTTTTTTTGAAGAGTTTGGCTACTATGAATGATCTCTTCTAAAATGAGAGAAAATATGGGGTATTTATAGAGATTTTGGAATTCTCTAGGGAAATGGACGGTCAAGATTGAGCCACCAAGATCAAAATGTAGGGCTAAGGTGAGTTGAGAACTCACAAGCCCTCACATCTTGACATGTGGAATATGAAGTGGCTTAAAAAATGTGATGTGTACATGAGGTGGAAGGATAGTACATGACATGGAGGAGGTACATAGTACCTTGGGATTGGGACAAGATATCCTCATAAAGGGGGTCCTTGTCCCCATGTGGGTGAAAGGACATGTGAGGAATTAAAAATTCCTCAAGTATTCTCACAGGGATGAGAGAATGAATTTAAAATTCCTTTAAATGCATTGGGGGATTAAATGTGAATTAAAAATTCACATGGGGAATGGAGTGCCTTGTTCAAAAAAAGAAAGCTTTTAATGAAGTTGACTAAGGACACATTCCATAAATAATATGGGGATTAGAGATGACCTAATTAAGTGATTAGGGTTGTGCAAGTATTTGATTAGACTAATTAATGACATGTTAGAGGCAAGTGGGAAATGATGGAGGATGTGACCCTAATGATAATTAAGAGTGTGCACATCTTAATCATAAATTAATTATGACTAAGAAAGAGGGTTAGATTGCTAAGAGGGATTAGAGGCCAACTTGCAAAAGTTGGAGGATGTGACAATGAGAGAGAAAATAAGGAATTAAAAAAAAATAAATTAAAATTCCAAAAGACAATATGACTAAATTAAATAAAATGATGCATTTATTTAATTTAGAGAGGAAAGAGGGGAAAAGTATTTATTGAATTAAATACTTTGGGAAACCTTATGTAAGATACAAAAATATTAATTAAGTGGATGATTTAATTAATACTGACAAAGAGGACGATTTAAATGAGCAAAGGGATGATTAAGGAGATGACTTTGACCATATGGAAGTGGTCAAATTTGGATGTCTACAGAACCTATTAAACTAATCATGAAAAACATAAGGGAAAATATATTCTAAGACCTCAAATCTTATCCCATTAGGGAAGTGGTGTCGCATTGATGTGGAATGGTGACCCTTTCCAAATCCCTTGGATAATATGAGTTGTTAGAATCGATTTTATTGAAAAAACTGATGAAATTGATGAGATATGAATGAAACATGGTAAAAAACTAGTTTAACATGGTGAAGATGAGTACTAAATGCTAAAAATTCTTGATGGGGATGAATGCAATCTATGCTAAATGGAAACAACATGCAAACTATGCTAAAATGGATGCAAACTATGCTAAAATGGATGCAAACTAAACTAACATGGAAGCCATTAATGGATGCTTAAGCTAATATAAATGAAGATTAATCTAAAATGCCAACAAATTCTCAATATGGATGCAAGTGAGTATGAATTTCAATAGCATAACTTTTCTATCAAAAGATGGATCCATTTCTCTCCAAATAGTGATGTATTTATTGGAGAGAAAATGAAAAATCAAGGGCTCAAATTGATTTGATCTATCAATGGTCAATATTGAATGAAGGGGAAAACATGGTCAAGGATTCTCATCAATGGATGATAATCAAATATCACATGGATCAAGGAAAGATCAAGGGATGAGAATGATTCAAACAAACACACTTTGTAACAAATTTGAAAGTTTGTTACAAAGTTTGTTTGAAAGAAATCATTCCCTTTTTGGAGCCAAATAGGAGAATATTCCTTTAAAATATTCTCTATTCAAGTGGATGGGAAGGGAAATTAGCAATCTAGTAATTAAAACTAAATTTGAATGTGCAAGATGAGGAATGATATGATATCCATTAAATAATTAACTTATTTAATAAATAAGGAGTTCAAAATGATATTGAATTAAATGAGAGGACTTAGGGTGTTAAATTAAATAATTTGATTTATTTAATTAATCAAGGTGAAATGTTAGTGTGAAAGGATATGAATTAACCTAATTAGATTAATTAGATGAATAGATGAAAGTCATGCATTTAATTAAATAACTAGGCTTAATTAATTAAACAAGCAAAAATAGGATGCATTTTAGGACAAAACGATGTTAGTATATCAGAATCAAGTGTGTAGTATCATTTAGGATTTTTTTAAGTGTCTACATTTTTCCCCTCTTTGAAGTGAGGTATCTATTACATTGGTTCAAAAATTGACACTTTTCAGATTAAAACTATTGCTTTGATTAAAAGTTCAAAAATTTCTGATTTTTTGGATGCCCCACTATTGCCCTAGCAGAAGGAAATAAGTTGGTACCCTACCCCCTCGATAGATCAGGAAAAAATTTGAATTTTGGGTTGATCTCTCAACAAAAATGAAACATTGATTCAGGTACAAAAACATGCCCTGGGATGCAAAAACGAGCTTAGAAACACAAAAAACATCTCAAAATAAGCTGCATAGCTTAGAAATTGGTAAAATAGGCTAAAACCTAGTTTTCCTCTTAAATTAGGGCAAAAAACCCTAATTTTTAGGCATAAATATGTGATAAAGAGGCACTTGTAGTTCATTTGTGCACTCACACTCTTGAGATTTTTTGCATTTTGAGCTCTTACACCTTGGTGAGACGGTGTGACGTGTGCTTCCTACCCATCTTTCCGACTGAGTTTGAGAGTTCCAATGTCGAGTAGACGTAGGACCCCAGGTATGTGACTTGAAACTTTTCTCAACTTACGTGTTTTGGTGCATTTATTAGGGTTTTGAATTAGTTCATTTAGGGAATTGTTGTATTGCGATGCATTAGGAACTAGTCGACATCGCTATTGATTTTATAGCAACACACTTAGTGTCTAGCGATGCGTCAGGCAATTTTCGTTTGGCGATGCACTTAGGTTTGGGTGACGCATGTTGCAAATAACAATGTGTTGGGGGTTTTCACTTTAGTGATGCACCATTTAATTAGGGATGCGCCCATCAATTTTGGTATAGCAACGTGTCAAAATATTGACACACTATTGAG
Source organism: Sequoia sempervirens (assembly GCA_007258455.2). Taxonomy (NCBI): domain Eukaryota; kingdom Viridiplantae; phylum Streptophyta; class Pinopsida; order Cupressales; family Cupressaceae; genus Sequoia; species Sequoia sempervirens. The sequence goes on along the minus strand of VDFB02264150.1, from coordinate 57,432 downwards.
TGTAGTGACGCACATCGCAAAATAGAGACACACCCCCACAAAGAATATAGCGACACCCCAAAAATAGCGATGCTATTGATGTTCTAGGATTTAGACACTTAGAATCCAATCAATTTCTAAATTTTAGGCAAATTGATGATGTGTGTGTGATGCGTGTAGGAGGATATTCAACCCCTTATGTCCCGGAAGCATCGATCTAACCTTCTGTCAGCAATACGTGACTTCGATGTGGTGGAGAGGAGCACCTGAGAGCTCTTGGATTAGGGTTCATTGCCTACATTCCTGAGGTTTGTACCCACTTAGTGATGATGACGACGTTGATTAAGCGATGACACAACGAGACATCCTCATTCCATCCCCACCCCGAGGCCACGGTTACACTTGAGGATGTGTGATGGATCCTTTAGCTTCCCATTCATGGGGAGCGTACCATTTATGACACAGATGTTGGGAGGGATGCATGTTGTGATCTTTTTGTTAGGAATTGCATGCAAAAAATATCAATTAAATGCAAATAAAGATTAAACAAAGGAACGAAAAACACAAATAATAACAGTGAGAGACAATTTTTAACATGGTTCACCCAAACTCAGGCTACATCCACCAATAGAGAGTCGAATATTATTATCTAGCAAATCAAACTGATTACAACCAGTAATCCTTGCAACTTAATACTGCTACAAATGCTACAATACAATATCAATGGAAACCCTAACCCTTAGCATTTTATCAAGACTTATGTCAGTTACAAAATAGGGTTTTTTATGTCGGCCAATAGAAAAATAACTCTCGAGGCCTTTATAAAATAATAAAAACCATGAGAGGTTTTAGGGGCGCTGCTTGTCGACCCTGCCTTGTATCACAACAGTGAGTGCACCAAGGGCGCTGCCCCTAGACCCTGTCTTGGAGGCGTTGCCCCCAAACCCCCGTTAAATAATTTGGGGGGAAATCGCACTGATAAAAGTGGGGAAAATTTAACCTCTGAGTCTGATTAGGCTCCATATAACAATAATCTCCCACTTGGAGATTGATCAGACTCCACCCCATATCATCTCCCACTTGGAGACTGATCATAACATCGCTAACCCTATAGCTCCCACAGGAAATAAGCACCCTAGACCCTACTGTTCTAATTTTATTATTTTCATTCTTAAAGACCAACTGAAGCTGAAGAGGAGCTCAACTTTACCTTGGCATTGCTTTTGTAAACATATCCATTGGATTTTCATCTATATCTTTTCTAGCCTTAATTGTCCATCATCCAACACCGGTCGAATGAAGTGATACCTCAACTATATGTGTTTGGTCTTTGAATGCAAGGAAAAATTCTTTACAAGATGTATGGCACTCTGGCTAGATCTATAAAAAAATAACTATTGGCCTGTTGTTTGCCCAATTCTTCCATAAAAGCTTGTAGCCATATCATCTCCTTGCTTGCCTTTGTTGCAACTACATACTCTGACTCTATGGTGGATAAAGCAACCACTTTTTGCAACCCATAAATCCAACTCACCGCTATCCCACCTACAATAAAGACATAACCTATAGTACTCTGCCTAGTATCAATATCCCCTGCCAAATCTGAGTCAACATAATTGTTGTGCCAATAGCACACACGCCCCGTTTAGAACTGGGACCCTCTCTTTTCGATTTCGCCAAGTCACTTTTTCCTTTGCCACATTTTGCGTGCCCCCTATTTTGAGCCCCAAGTGGTCAAGGATTCATAATGTTGTCATCTTGAGTTGACCAAGTTTTTCCACCCTTGAAATTTTCAATTCTTTTGCCTTCACAAAATTCCTCTGGTGGTTTTCTTTAAGTCCTTAAAACTTGTGTCCTTCCCTAGCTGCGAATCTACCCATGCGGGGTCCCCTTGGCGGGATTCCGTTATGTCTTCTGTTTCTATGGTAGTCGAGTCTCGGCATCCACCCACACTACAAGATCCACATCTTTCGTTGCCTTCCCCTTCGCCGACTAGCCAAATGGAGAACTCTTGACTGTCGCCCGCCTAGTCGCCAGTATTTTTGAAACTCATGCCCACCAACCTCATTTGCCACCATACAAGCATTAAATGCAAGTAATTAATGATGATTTTTCTATAAATAGCCTAATTGACTTATCATTTTCATTCCATTTGTCAGAAATTTGTCAGCGAGCTTTGCCATCTGTCACTACCTTTGCACCTGTGTGATCTCGTCGCTATTCATGCATTACAATCATTGGATTCTTCATTGGTTTATGTGGGGCATCTAGGTAGGTTTTTCGCTGCCGCCATGTTGGTTATGCTTTCAATTATTTTCTTTCAAAATTATTTCAATCTTAAGAGGAAAACCTTAAAACTAGCTAGAGCACCAAGTCTCACACAAAACCCATCTTTTCAAAATTCAAAAATCCTTTGAAATTGGCCATTTAGGGCCTCGCAAAACTAAACCTTCCGACCGCCATTCTTGACCAGGGGCGCCCATGCCCCTGCGGCCCACAAGCTAACCTTCATCGTTGACATTGTAAACTAAACACCAAACTTTAGAAGCCTTTGTTGTCACCCTTGGCGAACTCGTGAATGCAGACTGTTGCCTCCCTTTTGTCATCACTGATTGAGGCAAAGAGAAACCTAAGTTTAAGGTTGGGGTCCTTGATCTATTGCAGGCCTGCGCTTGTGGACCGCCGCCTACGGGTTGCCGTCGCCTACTCTTCATTCCTCACATGACTACCTCCTTTCGGCTTTCCACGTGATGTGCCCCGCCTAACCCACATCCTAAGTAAAACACCAAAGCCTCGAGCCTTTTTTGCAGAGTGTTCTTTGCAAGTTTTCACCATCTCCTTGTCGTCGTCATCAACACCATTGCAAACGACCAGGATCATATTTCTTTCTGCATCACGAGTCCCACAATCTCCTTCACTCTCAAGACTTGCTTGACAAAAACCCCAATTATAAATCTACTACGGGTCTAACCATGTGGGGGTCCGTCTGCGGACCACCCCCTCCTTGTCACTGTCTACAGACAGCTGATGATCTTCGCCTGTTTTCCTTACGGACCCCAATGATGACTTTTCCCTGAGCCTTCATTGAAAATATCTAAGATACCCTCGCGGGCAATTCCTTGTGGGCTGCCACTTGCGGCCCACCTCTGTGTGAATGTCATCATAAAAATGGTCATGCCTTGCCATCATTTCGTGTGGTAGGACCCAAACTGGCCTTTGTCATCTAGACCCTTTGAAGAATGAATGATCGGTGCTTGGGTCCTCTGCGAACCTGCCTATGTGGGTAGCCCATTGCAGGGCCCCACCTTCCCTCTGCCTATTCACAAATGGCTATAGAGCCCTGTTCATCCACGTTGCAAACCCCACACCCTCCATTTCTCCCCCATCCTTGGAAAGCGAAATGGTTAGGTAAAACTAATGTGGACTTGGCAGTGCGGACTGCCGTCCCATCTTGGCCGATCCAAATGACCATTGCCTAACATCCTCTCGCCTGTCCTTGCCCGCATCACTTTGAATGAATTAAACCTTAAGAGCTAGCCGCAACCGTCCAAGCCTCATGTAGGAGTCTATTTGTGGGTTTTCGCCATGCTAGTGCCACTCGAAATGACAGAGCTCCAAACGGTTGAGACATTACCTACCTTTGCACCCTCTTGACCCGCATGAGAAGTAGTTGAACAAGCACCTCCAAGACTTCATGAATGATGAACCCATGTCCCCAAATGCTTTAGCACCTTGGTGGGCCTTAGTTATAGTGCAGGATCTTGATGCGAGTGGCTGCATGTGGGCCATAGTGCCCTTTTCTCCGTCTCCTTACTGCTTCTCCAAAACAGCTGATAGTCCAAGGAAATCCACATCCCTAGGCCCACATTGCTCTATCTTCCCCAAAAAAGAGCCAAGAAATGATTTATGATGAATATTATGATATTTGGAAGATGAACTATTTGATCTAACATCTATTTTGTAAGATTTCACTAACGCTCCCTTCATTTTATACATGAATATGCTTATTGCACTTCTGTTTGTAGGATTTATGGAATCAGCTGCAAGACCATTGGGGGCGTTCGTAGAGAAAGCCAAAGGGAAGAACTTTGCCAAAGTTCCAAGAGGAAAGGAAGATACAAACCAAATGAAATACTACTTCTAGGGAGTAGAAATCACCTCCAAGGTCACTTCCACGTGGGACACAATCACAGACACTAATCCAGGATAGGTTGATATAGATGAATTCAAATAGAGGGTTATCACTAACGCCACCATAGATAATGTAAAGAGAATAAAAAAGAGTGGTTTGGCTAAGGTAGTCAGTTTCTTGCTAGCTCTTGTGGCCCCGAAGCTGGTGATGGCTTGTAGAGAAGCTTACCAGGAACAAAGTCGAAGGATGGTTGATTGTGAGGGTAAAGTGTTAGGCGACTTGTCTGCCAGGTCCATAGGGAAAACGTTCCACATACCTACCTTCGACCCTATGGAGAAAATGATAAAGGAATATGCATAAAGTATGTGGAAGGTCGACCCCTTAAAATGCAAAAAGTTAATTAACCAATACTGGTTAAAGGAGAAGAGAGGCAACACAAACAAGGTGCTCCAAGAATTGTTCAGAAGTGATTTTTATGAGGACTATCATGACTTAGTGACCTTGTTGAGCAGATTCATGTGAATCCCTACTGAGGCCTACTTCCAAGATTGGATGTTTTACTTCATAGAGGAGATTATCAGAGGAAAAACCAAGTTTCACTAGGTTGGAATGATTAGTAACAACTTGCATCATCAGTTCCTGGCGGTCAAGAAGACCTCCCAATTCTATATGAACTCTTATTTGGTGTATCTTTTAGATGATCCATTTCCCTATATAGGATTATTTTTTGCACAAAGCCCAACTCTAGGAAGGGAGTTGAAAGTATATGACAAGCAATTGCAGCTGCAATACCGAAATTGCAAGAAAGACTACTGCAGGGTGAATGATGCCTTCATTGGGCACATTATCAGACTTCTCGAAGGGGACTTTGAGAGTAGAGTCTCACATAGTGCCCATGAATTCATCCACAGGTTCAGATTTCTATTCATACAATTCCCAAAATTCACCTACATTTGAATAGAAGGCTTCTCCAAAAGGCCATACAAACTGCCCCGGTATCCAAATGATCGACTAATCTTGCTAGAAGGCTCCAGGCAGTTACAAAATGCACATACTCTCTTAAGTGGCAAACATTGAGCAACAATACCATATCCCCTCACATTCAAGTAGGGAATGTATGCCCTTGCGGCTGCCCAATGCGCGAAATATTCTAAGAAGGAAATTGTTGAATATAATTTGGGGCTTCACACTACTTGGCCTAGGATGGATCCATACGACAAGTTGAAGAAGTTTTTTGGAAGGGAATATGCCCACTTGCACAACATTGAATATTTTTTGGCTAATTGCTGGGATGATAAGGAAGTACGCATGAGACATTATATGTGTATGACCGTGTACTTATCAAGACAGTCAAACTATTCCTGATACCGAATCAGATCGTAGAAGATGAAAACACTATCATAGATTTGAGGTTTGATGCTGTTGCCAACTTGCCATTGCCCCTAATAGACTAGAATTAGGAAGAGGTCAATGACCTCAAGATTCTAAAAAATCCTATGGAGCATAGAACAAGATAATGGATCGATGTACAAATTGCTTAGTTGAAGCTCCAAGGAGCTACATTGATATACAACGAGCTCGAAGATGAGCTTGAGAGTTAAACAAATAGTGGGACTGCTGTTGCCCCAACTGAGGGAGCTCCCAAGTCTCCTCTCGCCACCAAATCAAGGAAAATAAAAGAGGTAACTAAGCACCAGCCTAAACATAAGGTGTATTCGAGGAAGGCCTCAGAGGGTGAGACCTTGAAAAGGGCTAAGAAATCAGGCAGATTCCCTAAAATGCTGACAATCTAGGAAGACCCACTACACAAAGGAGAAGAAGAAGAGGCCGAATAACCAAAGTCATCACTTGCCACCTCTACTCTTTCCATGGCCGCCACTGCCACTACCACCACTCCTCCCCCAACAACTCAATTATCACCTGCTTCCTCTCCACCCATAGTGGACATCGCGGTTCACCTTGCTTCCACCTCGCCAATTGTTCCAATCATAGTGTGAGACTCCTCATCTGCTACAACCTCGCCACTCTCATCCTTCTCAATGTCTCCCTCAACTGTAGTTCCTCCAGCATCCACAATTACAATGCCTACTCTCACTCTTCTGGAGGCCTTCGCTAGGAATATGCAAAATATACCCATGGAACTCTCCACGGTACTAATGAACCTTGCAGTACAGGCTGCTATGGCTCAAGCTGTCATTAGTTTCCCTATCCCTCCTCTGACAGAACCCCAAAGATGGAAGCAACCATGTAGATCTCAAAGGAAATGGAGAGATAACAAAGGGAGGCTGCTAAGGAGATAGATGAGGAATCCGAAGATCCCTTTAGGGATGACTATCATGAGCACCTAGAACATCAAAATGCGACCATCGATGAGGTGGTATATGATGAAGAAGGGTCACAGTCCTCAGAAGAAGATGTTGAGGACCCCAGTGCCAAGTACATAGTAGAGTTCTTCGATCAAAAGCTCGAAGAGTTGTCCAAACAACTCAAAGATGTCGGAGAGGAAGTTGAGAGGCAGTCTTCTGAATAAAAGGAAGAAACTGGTGATGAGATGGAAGTATTTACAAAGCCTCCAACAAAGGGAGAAGATGAAGGCCCTGATCAAGAAGACGAAATACCCCTTGAGAAAGAGGAGGAAAAGAAAGAAGTTGAAGTTGAAGAAGAAGAGGCTGAAATGAGAAAGGGCCCCGAGCCAAAACACTATTCGAAGCTCAGGTAAGAAGAAGAAAGTGCACCTGAAGAGGAAGACAACCCTAAGGAAAATGTAGCTACTACTAGGCTGCTCAAAGAAAAGATGATATTCATCTAGGACTCAGATGAAGAAGAAGAAGATAAAACATAGTAGGAAGCTTCAGACCAAGAGGAAAGGGATATCCAACATGCTCAAAGAGGAGAAGGTGATCATGAATCACCAAAGGAGGGACCTGAAATGCCTAAGTGGTTGGAGAAGCAACTACAGAAGAAGACCCCCACTCTCATGGACCCCAAGGAAAGACTAGAGGCTATCTTTGCACGAGCTCAAATAGGCTTGAAGAAAGAGAAGAAACCAAGAGTTTGATCCCACATCACAATGGATGCATCTAGATCAAGGACAATGCAAATTTCCACCCTAGTGATAGATAAAGGGGAAGGGGTAAGTTATAATATCTCTACTATTAACTTGGGTACTGCTACGAGGGAGAAAAAGATTGATCAGCTCCAGGGGTTGGTTGCCACAATTGTCCATCAAAAGAGCAAGGACTAGTCCTCCAAGGAGGAGTTGAAGGCACAAGTGGCAGACCTCACTACCTACATCCAATAATGGTCTTCTACTGAGGAGTTACCAATGACGTTGTCGACCCCACCCTTGCTTCTCTCCAAGGATCACATAAGCAAGTTAGAAAGGAGAAAGGATTAGACCAAGGCTACTGAAGAGTGGTTCTGACGAGTGATCTACAATGGTGATATGGGCATTGGCCATGCCATTCGAATGACCAACAAATTTTGGGAAGTGCAGAAACAACTCAAGGACACAGAGAGAATTTGCAATAAAATTCCTAAATTATATAAGATTACATATCCTAAACTTGAGGCTATCCTTAAGATGCTCGAGAGAACCTAGGATAAGGAGCTAACCATGGTGAAGGATGATCATTGGCTAGTCAAGATGTGGAAAATGGGTCTAGACCACAAAAGGGAAGTGCTAGAGCAGGTGCTCCATGAGGTAGAGCTTGACCTAGAGTGGGTCAAGGAACGGAGGGCAGACTATGAAGAATATTTGAAGCTCATGAGAGATTTCGATATGCCCGTCATCGAGCTAGACCTCGAGAAAATTAGGTCGTACTTCCACAAGAAGATGGAGAATGGGGCCACAGATTCACTAATGCTGGACTTCATGGATTTTTTCGCCCAAGCCTTCGCCCAATCAGAGCAAGTGATCAAGAACACGCCGAAGTGTATAAAGAATTGGGAGTTGATCACTAGCAGGGCCAAGAAACTATCCTTCCAAGTGCTCCAATCAGATATAATAGAGTGGGATAAACTTTAGGAACTAATGGGAAAATTCATGGAGTATGCAACTGTCTAGAAAAATCATGGAAAGCATGTTATAGATGATGAGTTCCTTACAGTGTAGCTGCAGCCAAAAGGGAAAATCACTACAGGACAAAAGTGTTATAGTGACATGGCACTAGAGGAAAAAATAAGAAAAAGACAAAGAATGCATTTTTAAATTGTAAAATATTGGGGGTAGGTGAAACCCTAATTTGTAATGAATTTTGGCCACACAATGATATTAAATCTTGGCCATTAATTTTGCTTTTTGAAAACTATAAATAGGGGGTCTCCTCTCGTTTTCAAAGAGAGAATTGAGTTGTTCTAAAGACATGCTACTGAAATTCTAATAGAAATTCATTATTTTTGGGTGGATTCTTGAGTTTCCTTCATGTTACATGATTCATCTCCTCATTGTTGATAGATTTGAGTAGATTTAATTTGTTGTTCTATGTATTTTACATGCTTTTGGTAGTTTAGTGAATGTTGTTCATTGATGCTGAAGAATATTGTTGTGTTGATGCCCTTCCTTGTTCATGCTTTTTATTGTTTGCTAATGATAAACAACAGTGTAAAGCTAGTTTGAACATAAATTTATTGCTACACTTAAAATTCATCTTTTATTCATTCTTTATGGTGAATGAATAGTTGAAAATCTATAGACCTTAGAAGATAGCACTAGTTTCATGATACTGTTAGTTGATTTGGTTAAGTGGAACTTAGTTTCAGGAAGGTTGTCCACTATAACATCCTCCATTATCATTGTTCATTGGTAGTTGCAGGTATAGGAACTTCCTCCTTTCCCTTCTCTTTTGACTTTTCTTTGAAATAGTAATTTAGGCAAAGATCTAACATCACTGTAAAGCCAAATCTGATGATACAAGTGGAGTTTAAGACTATTGTTTTGAACTTGCAACAATTTCACGTCATCTTCAAAATCTTAAGAACTACATTTAAGGAACCAATCTCCTTTCAACGTAACATATGTAAGGCTGCCCTATGATTACTAGAAAATCACATGAACCGACTGAGATATTCCAAGCAAGTCATGACCTGACACCCGAGAGACCTTGGAATAATTTTCTACAACTTGTTTGTAGGAAATTTTCTTTCAAGAGAGGTGATGCACTTATGCATTACCTATGTTGAGAAGTGAAATAAAACCCATCAACAATAACCCGCTAAATCAATATTAGAGCCCCTGAAATATAAATGTTTATTGGATGTACCTTTCAAATACCTGAGAACCCATTTTACTGCATTCCAATGCTCTAATCTAAGATTACTCATATACATGCTTATGACTCCAACAACATGTGCAATATCCGGTCTCGTGTATACCATGGTGTACATTAAACTTCCTACAGTTGAAGCATATGGTACCTTAGACATTTTGTCTTCCTCCTCTTGTGTCTTTGGACACATCTCCTTAGTCAATTTCAAATGACTAGGCAAAGGTGTGTTGACAACTTTTTGCATTCTCCACGTGGAATCTCTGCAACACCTTTTCAACATAACCAACCTGAGAAGAGTTAATTTTTTGTTCTTCCTATCCCTACAAATTCTCATACCAATAATTTGTTTTGTTGCCCCCAAATCCTTCATAGCAAATGATTTTGCTAATTGTTATTTTAACTCACTTATGTGATCCATGTTAGACCCCGCTACAAGCATTTCATCAACATATAAACATAAAATAATGTAGCTATCATTATCCAACCTCTTAAAATAAACACAATGATCAGAATTACACCTGTTGTAGCCTTGCTCAGCCATAAAACTATCAAATTTCAAGTATCATTGTCGAGGTGCTTTTTTCAAGCCATATAAACTATTCTTCAATTTGCACACCAATTTATCCTTACCTTTTACCTCAAATCCTTGGGGTTGTTCCATATATATCTCCTCCTCCAAATCACCATGGAGAAAGGCAGTTTTCACATCTAGCTATTTCAAATACAAATCTTTAGCAGCCACAATACTTAAAACAATATGAATAGAAGTCATCTTAACAACTGGAGAATTTTTTTTAGCAAAATAAATGCCTTTTTTCTATGTAAATCCTTTGACAACTAACCTGGATTTAAATCTATTATTACCTCCATCTTCCTCTTTTAGCCTATAAACCCATTTGTTTGGTAAAGCCTTTTGACCTACAGACAACTTACATAATTCCCAAGTCTGATTTTTCAGCAAGGAGTCCATTTCTTCTTTCATTGCAAGCTCCCACTGAACCTTTGTATCCACCTGTATACCTTCATCATACCCTTCCAATTCACTGACATCTGCTAACAAAATAGAATACAAAGAGGGAGAAAACCTTTCAGGAGGTCTACTTAGCCTTGTTGACCATCTAATATTCACTAGAGTTTGTGGTATTTCTTGATGCTATTGCGGAGCATGAGGAACCACTAGAATACCACTATCTAGAGTATCATCCAACACCACAAAATCCTTTTCTTTCTTCTCATGCTGTTGAAACTGATCTTTGTACAACACCTTCTCATTGAATACAACATCCCTGCTTCTCACAATTTTCAACATCCCAAAGCCTATAACCAAATTCATCAATGCCATATCCAAAAAGGATACACTTTTTTGATTTTGCATCTAGCTTGGTTATATTTTCAGAATCTACATGTGCAAATGCTTCAAATCCAAAGGTTTTAAGAAAAGAATAACTCACCTTCTTACCTATCCATGCTTCCTCTAGAATACCACAACCCAAAAGAACTGAAGGACCTCTATTAATTAAATAAACAACGGTATTAATAGTCTCTGCCCACATGTTTAAAGGCAACACAACATTGAATCTCATGCTCCTTGAACACTCCATTATTGTCTCATTCATGCGCTCAACCACTCCATTTTCTTGTGGAGTCCCTGGAACCATTTTCTGCCTATGAATTCCATTAAAGGAACAGTAATCCTTAAATTCTTTACTACAATACTTACCACCATTATTAGATCTAAGACATTTTAATCTTTTACCTGTCTCATTCTCAACCAAGCTTCTCCATTTCTTAAATGTTTCAAATACACTAGATTTCTGCTTAAGGAATTAAATCCAAACCTTCCTAGTTGCATCATCTATAAATGTAACATAATACTGAGAGCCACCAAGAGAAGATTCCTGAGCTAGTCCCCATACATCTGAATGCACAAGCTCCAATTTTCATCTTTCTTTTGCTTCTCATCCTTGAGAAAAATAACTCTCTTTTGTTTTCCATACACACAAATTTCACATAAATCCATATTAATGCATTTCAGACCTGGTAAAACTTTCTTAGAATGAAGTACCTTCATACCTTTTTCACTCATATGCCTAAGTCTGTTATGCCACAATGTTGTCTCAGAACTTGCAACAACTGTTCCTAAACCTCTCGCTCTTGTGATTGACCGAAGGGCCTGTATATAGGCTATGGCATCCACCCACAGGGGGCTAGTATCACCCTAGCTCGTCCTAGGTACCCAAGGTATGGGTTGTTGGGTCGCTGGGTTGAGTCACAGGGACAACCCTTCCGCATAAAATTTTTTATTCCTGAACCTGTTTGTGTTTTCTCTACAACAACTAAAGTGCAAGGAATGGTATGACCTGTACAAAGATATAAGGTTCCTACTTTCACACTTTTTGCTACTATTAAGGTGCCTTTTGAAACCTTTTGATTTTTATCATTAAAAGTAACTATGCAACCTTCATCACCTAGTTGCCCTGCTCAAATTAAATTCCTACTCAACCTTGGAACATGCCTTACCTCTTGTAGTAGCCAATGATTCCCATTTTGCAACTTAATGTTAATTCTTCCCTTTCCAACAATCTAACAAGGTTCGTTATCTCCTAAATAAACCAACCCAAAATCCCCTTAGACATAATCAAGAAAATAACTTCTATGGGGTGTAGCATGAAAGGAGGCCCTTGAATCTAAAACTCATGAATCATCAAGATTATCAAGGGAAAGAATCAAAGCATCCTCATCATATTTGTTACTTACCACATTTGCCTCTTTAGTTCCTTCCTTTTTGTCTCCTTTATTTTTTCGAGACCAACAATCTTTCTTTACATGACCCAACTTACCACAGTACCAACAATCCCTCTTGTCTCTAGATTGGGACCTTTTGTCCTTTGATTTTCCTTGTGACTTCCCATGACTTCCAGAATTGTTTCCTCTCTCCTTTATTTTTCCCCTACTTTCTGTATTCAAAACACTACTTGATGTGGATGTTCCACCTGAGCTTTTCCTACAAGTTTCCTCGCTCAAAATAACACCAATAACATCATCAAATTTCAATGTATTTGAACCAGAAATAGAATTGCTAACAACCATTACCAAGCTATTCCAATTTTCAGGCAAAGAACACAAAACCAAAAGAGCCCTAACTTCTTCATCAAAGTGTAGAACCCCAATCCTATACCTGCACAAATACAAGTAACAAACACAATATTAGATGAAATGCAAGCAATAACAAGGATTCCCCATGAAATTTATTTTCAATGCTCAAATAGGAAATACAATGAAGAAATAAACCAAGAAAGCAATGAAATCCTATTTTAAGATGCAAACTCTCAATCCCATGGGGGAATTGGTGCCAATTTGATGTGGAAATTGATCCTTTCCCAACTCCTATGTAAGTTTTGATGAAAATTGGTGGTTGATTGAAACTCCTTGGTAAAATTTTGGCATAACCTTGCTATGAAACCATGAAAATGATGAACTTTGCTATGAAATGGATAAAATTAACTCTCAATGTGAAGAGAGTAACTTTTCTCTAAGTTGTGGATGAAAAATACAAAGAAAAGCCTTCTATAAATAAAAGAGCAAGATGAAGGAATGAGCAAAATAGATGAATGTGGGATCATTCAACATCCAATGGGAAACTGTCACTTGTCAACATGTGAAAGGAGGAAGCTTGAGCACATTTTGATCAATGTGCAAGTTTGAAATTTGAATTTGATGAAATGACATGTTTAGGGGGGATGAAAGAAGAGAGTTAATGCCAAGTTGACTTGTGTAAGAGACATGTAAGAGATCATAAATGCCAAGTTGGAGGACAAGTCCTTTTGGGGGGAGATTTTCAAACTTGGAGGAATATTCTCTTTTTGATGTCATTTTGAAAGTAAATAGGGAATTATTAAATCAAATAAATGATTTAATTGTGCAAGTTGCAAAATCTAGAGGATTGGAGTGATTATGATTAAATTAATCAAAATTTGACTAATTTAATGAGGGATTAGTTGATTTGACCATTTTGACTTAGATTTTTAGATTAATTTAAATCAAAATGAGAGGAAAATGATTTTAGACTTAATTAAACAAGATTTGATTTATTTAATTAAAGAGGACGGTGTTAGCTTTAAATCAAATAAATATAAATTTATTTAATTTAAATGAGATGAATTTAGAGATTAATTAAATAAAATGAATTATTTAATTAAAAGAGGGACTATATGATTAATTAAATAAGATGATCTATTTAATTAATAGAAGAGAACGACTTAATCAGATAAAATTGATTTATTTAATTAAGAGATGAAATGTGATGAATTTAGTTAAATAGAGATTATTTAATTAAATGATTAGCAGAGAGATGATTCGGGATGAACTAGTGTTAGCAAAATCAAGATCAGGTGCATGCACATTTTACGTGTCTACACAAAGTTTACATTTACAAAAATTAATTGACTAGTAACCATATTAAACTCATTTAAATGATCAACAACTGACCCACCTTCTGCCATTTTCATATTAAATAAATGCTTCATAAGAAATACCTTATTTGAAGCGGAAGGCTTTTCATATAACTTCACTAGGGTTTCCATCAACTCTTGAGTTGTCTTTGCTGTTGTAATATTGAATGCCACCAATTGTGCCAGGCATAAACATATGGCTCCTAGTGCCTTTCTGTCCAGAATATTCCAATCCTCATCACTCATTGTTGCTGGTTTCTTGGATATTGCTTCCAATGGCCTCCATAAATCCTTCTGATAGAGATAATCCTCCATTTGCATCTTCCATAATTGATAGTTCTGCCCATTGAATTTATCTACCTTCAATTTACCCTCGTCTGCCATTGCTCCCACTTAACCGTGAGACTCCCACTCAACCGTGAGACCTTACAAAAAATAATCGAACACAACCTACTCTAATACCACTTGTTAGGAATTGCATGTGGAAAATATCAATTAAATGAGAATAAAGATTAAACAAAGGAATGAAAAACACATAAATAATAATAGCGAGAGACAATTTTTAACGTGGTTCACCCAAACTCAGGCTACATCCACCAACAGAGAGTCCAATATTATTATCCAACAAATCAAACCGATTACAACCAATAATCCTTGCAACTCAATATTGCTGCAAATGCTACAATACAATATCAACGAAAACCCTAATCCTTAGCCTTTTATCAAGACTTATGTTGGTTACAAAATAGGGTTTTCTTATGTTGGCCAATAGAAAAATAACTCCCAATGCCTTTATAAAATAATAAAAATCGTGAGAGGTTTTGGGGGTGTTGCCCCTCGACCTTGCCTTGTATTGCGACAGGGAGCGCACTAGGGGCGCTGCCACTTGACCCCATCTTGGGGGTGTAGAAAAGGGGGATTCGCTACTCATGAGTTCTCATCATTCTGAGAGCCTCATGGGGCGAACTGCCCTAAACTACTTCAAGGAGCAGTGCAAAAGTTTAAGAATCAGAAAGAGCAGCTCACAAAGATTCTCTAGACAAATTGACAAGCTCTTGGAAAAAGGACATTAGCGTAGAATACATATGACAACATAGTGTACTGGCATCTCGTATTGACCTGAAAGTGAGAATGTCACAGAAAATACAAAGTGGCTACTTCTACTCTGATTGCTAAAAACCTCAGAATTCAGAAAAGTGACAGAATTGAAATAAAGTGAAGTAGAACTAATAAAGATAAGAAGAAAGGAAAGAAATACTTACAACCGCGCAAGCGATGAAGCCTCTAGTAAGATGAATATCTTCAAAACCTGCATCTGTAATATATCTGGAGAGAATGTTGGGGCTATATAAGGGTTTGCCTCAGTCAAATCCCTATTTTAGTGTTCCCACCTCCACAGACAACTAGAAGATACAAAAAGAGAGAGAGATAAACTAGAATGGAAAAATCCTGTGGTGAAAGTAAAACCCGCTCAGAAGTAGAACTCGCACCATCAAGTAAGAGTGATAAAAGCATACCCCGCTCAAGGAGGAGAACCCATATCACAAAAGAGGTGATAAAAACAATCCCCGCTCAAGGAGGAGAACCCGTATCACCAAGTAAGTATGCAAATGGTAGGGGATATGGAATCCCGGGATGCTCACAAGTGCAAAGCAAAGGACATAGAGCTACAAAGAGTTTTGTAAAGAGAGATTGAAGCTGCTATAACAAGTTGTATGAAGTTGTGTAAGCAAGTGATGGAGTGAGGCTAAAAGCTAGAATGAAGCTAGAGAAGTACTAGCAAGACTTGGAAGAAGTTAGAAGATCTTAGAGGACCAAATGGATTGAAAGGGTCACTTAAAAGGAGGGAAAAGAAGCTTCTTTAGTCATTATAGGTGTTCCTGGGCCGTTACCACCGATAAAAGGTGAGGACAAGTGGCAAGCATGCTTAGAGATAACTGTTTGAGCGTTAAAATATCATAGGATGCTAGCGCAATGCACGAACATCCGTGTGGTGTGCTAGTGTCCAGAAACGTCACGCTACAAAATGATGAGAATGGGAAAAGCCCAAAGTTTAATGAAAAGCTAACATGCAAGGGTGGCTGGTTAAAAGGGGTGCTGGAGCATCTTGAGAGGGAGAAAGACTGATGCAAGGGTTAAAATGAGCCTACTCAAGATGCTAAGGGCATGGACACTAAAGTGGATGCAAAGTTGTATGTGAAATTGCAAGGTGTGCACTTTTACAACTATACATTTTTCCCCCACTTTAGCGGGCATATGAATCTACAATAATATGGATGCTAAAGGAAATTTACTAAACATAAATAACATCATATGCCACAAGGATACTGTAGAGGAAGAAAAAAAATCTTCAAACCATGGAAGTATGCCCCCAGGATGAAGACCTGCAAAACAAATACATTAGACAAGAAAAACCTATACCAGAAAAAAGTGTTAGAACATAAAAAACTAAAGGATTCAAGTTAGCAAAGAAAAAGAGACCTTAGCATATAAATTTGTCTCAATACTATGCGACGTCCCCAAACAATAACACATAGAAGAATTATAGAATGAAGAGAAGAAGGGCATATACTCAGGATGAAGAAGATGCAAATTTTTTATCTGGTATATGCAAGTTGAGAAGAAAGAGATAAAAATGAAATGAATGTGAGAGTGATAGAAGAAATCCTCGCTCAAGGAGAAAAACCCGTATCACAAAATATAGGTGATAAAAGCAATCCCTGCTCAAGGAGGAAAACTCGTATCACGAAGTATAGGTTATAAAAGCAATCCCCGCTCGAGGAGGAAAAATCGTATCACAAAATATAGGTGATAAAAGCAATCCCTGATCGAGGAGGAAAACCTGTATCACAAAATAAGGATGTAAAGGAGCTCTATAGGTTCTCGGTCCTAAAAAGCAGGAAAAATCAAAGAGTCCTATGGTTTCTACAAGCTATGTTGCAAGATAGTCACAAAAAAGATAGGTCTAGTCAGGTTGCCCCCAAGCTAGACGTGATTGTATGAAATAGGTCTAGTTAGGTTGCCCCTAAGCTAGACACAAAGATATGGAATAGGTCTAGTCAGGCTACCCCCAAGTTAGACACAAAAGAATTCATTTGAGTTAAAGACTTTCAAAGGGGGTCCTTCGAGAACCCTTCAAAAGGAAGAGGGGGGTCCACTCAAGGGACGCTTCATTTGAAAGATAGACAGAAGAGAGGGGGGTCCTTAAGAAGGACACACATTTCCAAAATAAGTTATCACTGCCCCCATCATACATGGGAGGAGAACCATGCAAGATACTAAGAAAACATAGGATAGAGGTAGACTTCAACATCACTTGTCATTTGAAGAAAAGGCAGGTGCATCAATCAAACGTGAGTTTGATGATACCTGAATCAAGAATTTGTTGTATTTTATCCTTCAAGGCCTTACATTCACTAGGGGAATGGGCAAGCACTCGATGGTATGCATAGAAAGAATGTTTATCTATATCATGTTTATGAAGTTTCTTACATGTAGGAGGAGGAAGAGTAATCAAGCAGGCTTTTAAAAGCCACAAAAAAATACACATCAAGCAGGCTTTTAAAAGCCACAAAAAAATACACTCTTGCTTAGATAAAGGATGAGGAGCAGGAAGCAACCCTTTCTCTTGTTGAGAAAAGCTAGACTGCTCACAAGAAGAAGATAAAGAGGTAGAAGAAAAAAAAGCAGGATCTCCATAGAAAGCATTATTCCGGCAAGGGGTATCACACTCTTCTACGAGATCGCCATCATCCTCTTTGATAGGACTACCGACATTAACTTTCTTAACAAAAGTGTGATCACCTTCCTCAGAAGGAGGATTAACACTAAGAACATTACAATTTTCTTGTGATACAAAAGAATGATCATCTTTGATAACGGGTTTGGATGATGTTATCAGAAAGTCAAAGTGGATTGAGTCAACTTTATATTCCTGAACGAAGGAATCTATAAATTCTAAGGAACCGCAATCATCACCAAGACACGCATTCTCTTGAGAAGTAGGAGCAGACTTAGGATTTCTTGCTTTAGAAGGATCTTCCTCAGGGGCATCTACCTCAAGAGTATCCTTTATAACGGATACCACTGGAGTAAACATAAACACATTGGAAGACAGTGAAGGGATAAGAGTAGGCACAACTGAAGCTCAACCAACAGCTACCATCTCGCATAAGTGCATAGCATCAAGGTCAACCTTGATTGTGACTACTTGATTATTACAAATGAACTTAATAGATTTATGCAAGGTAGACGGGATTGCACCCATAGTGTGAATCCACTGCCTACCAAGAAGAAGGTTATATAGAAACTTTTTTGACATAAAATATACAAGGGTAGGTACGGTAATGGGTCCCAACCTTAAAGGAAAGACTATTGTTCCTAGAGCTTGTCGACCAACATTATTGAACCTGCGAATGACAACTAAAGAAGCATTAATAGAAGATGAATCAATATTAATCTTAGGTAATAGATCAATGCTACATACATTGAGCATTGAACTAATGTCAACGAGAGTACATCTAATGCCAATTTTGTTAATATTGACTATAATCATTAAAGGGTCTGCTTGCTTATGTACTTCTGGAGGCAGGAGTTCATGCGGGTAGAACGTAATATTCAGTGAATCCACATGAATATATGCCATCAATGCATTAGCATCCATAGACCTAGCAGAAGAAGGCAAGAGGATCTTTTACAAAGCTTCCTAAAGCATACCTTGATAAACTGGAGTAGACTGAAGCAAGTCCCACAATGAGATCTTATTTAGAGTAACGCGAGGTTGCTCGAGAAGATTGTAATCACTAGGTGCTTTAGCTATAGGTTTAGGAGCTTAAGGAAAGTTTGGTTGTTTATTCATTCTATTCTCATAAGTATGGGTGACCACTCTATAATAGGGAGCCTTAGAAAGATTAGGAGAGTCACTATTAAATGGAACACCATTAATAGAACAAACCCTTTTAGGAGAAGGACTAGCTAGAGTCACATAAATGATCAGTCTCTTAGGCCTTTGAGGGGCAGCAGAGACATGGACTACATTTACAGAATCATTATAGCTAGTAGAATGATTATTTGAACACATATTCTCAACATTGATCCAAATAGGATCAAATGTGGAAGTAGATTTATTGTTCGATAATGCATCATCTCTAGAGGAGATTGCATTGGAATAGATAAGAAGTTCATCATTCAAAAATGCAACGTCTCTAGAAGAGAATGCATCATAAGGTATAAGAGATTTGTCATTCACGAAGCATCATCTCTAGAAGAGAGTGCATTAGAATGAAGAGTAGATTCACTATTCAAAAATGCATCATCTCCAAGAAAGAGTTCATTTGAATGAAGAGAAGGTAGAGTAACATTAAGAAAGGTATCAATGATTTCATCTTTTTGTGACAAAATATCCTCTGAAGCTAGAGGACTTTCGTGAGAAGGATCAAAGATACCAAGTAACATAGAGCAAGCAAAGTCACCATCACATTCATGAAATGGAACATCATTAAAATTTTGAAGAAAATTAGATATTGAACTAACAAAAGAAGATATTAAATTCATTACATTTTTTTGTTATTTTCTATGTTCTAGTAATTCGCATTTTCGAAGGTCTTCAGAGCAAAATTTGAGGTTGGAACTTGCATCGGTTCCTAAAATTTGATTACCGAGGGCACTTGTATTTTAGGGATTGAACTTGTTCTCTAGAAGACCTTTCCAACGATGCAAACGGTTTTGAATTCCAAGCATCGAGTGAAAAGTTATGACCTTGCCAAGTAGGAGTAAATAAATTCCTAGTTTTTGGAAGAACACTATTCTTCATGTTAGGTTCACCAAAATGTAGAAGAGGTAGATCCACTACTCATGAGTTCTCTTCATTCAAAGAGCCTCACAGTGCGAATTTCCCTAAAATACCTCAAGGAACAACGCGAAAGTTTAAGAATCGGAAAGAGCAAGTCACAAAGATTCTTTGGACAAACTGACAAGCTCTCGGCCAAAGGACGTCAGTGTATAATACGGATGACAACACGGTGTGCTAGCATCCCAGAGGCATGCTAGCATCTTGTACGAAATCGAAAGTGAGAATGTCACAAAAAATACAAAGTGGCTACTTCTACTCTGATTGCTAAAAACCTCAGAATGTAGAAAAGTGACAAAATTGAAATAAAGTGAAGTATAACTAATAAAGATAAGAAGAAGAAAGGAAAGAAATACTTACAACCATGCAAGTGATGAAGCCTCAACAAGATGAACGTCTTTAAAACTTGCATCTGTAAGATATCTAGAGAGAATGTTGGAGCTATAATTATCTGATTTAGGATCTATGACGATTGCTTAAAGAATGCTTTTACAACAAATTGATTAAACTTATACATATGAAATAACATATCAAAATTCTTAAATGAACATAATGTAATAAAGATGATGAACTGAAAGAAAGAGAGAAAAATATAGAAGATCAAACACAATTTTTTAACAAAGTTCGCCAAAAGGCTATGTCTCCAGGTCGCTCTCCAACAGAGTGACCGATTCGATTATTTTGCTCCAAAATCAAAAATTACAAATGCATCATCAAACCATCCCCTTTCAGCACGGTGGCATGACATTCCTCTGTCATACAAGAATGACTTCAATAGATCTGCAAAGCGTTCCCTCCTTCGCATCATCTGGTTGAAAACTCAAGCACCTACACCCCCCTTTTTATACATAAATTTTTCATAATGGGGCTAAAACCTCCATAATTACAAAAATACAACATAAACCCCTTCCTTAGTTCATATAAACCCCTTTTGTTTTTAATATTTGGCCCTATTCCATTTAGAGGGTTTGTTTCTTAATTATTTGGGGTTATTTTTTAAGGATTCAGCCTCCAAATAATGGTTATTAACAACCACTGCTACATATATACTAACAAGTGTTGATGGCGTATTGATGGCCTTGTCTTTTGATAAATAGTGGGTTGACAGTTCAACCCCCACCAACCATGTTTTACCTATCAAACAAAGACTTAAACTTGACAAAAGGAACCGATGCCTATTCTTAGTAAAGCCTACGGTCGGTGGGCTAATGCTTTGGAGCGGTCGCTTGGAATGTACAGGTGGGGTGTTCAAATCCCACCGACAACCTTTTCTTGTTACACCATTTGAATGGCCGAAGGATTGTGTCGATGAGGTGCCACATGGTGCCACCTGATTGGTCCATGTGTCACCTCATCATTCGTTGTCGGAGCCACGTCGTTGCTGACTCAGATGCTAACTGTATTGCCACATGGATGCTGACTGGATGTAGATAATGCCATGTCATCGATATAAATGGTAAGACCAGATGCTATATGTCACCCACCGATTGGTCCACCTCAGTGTTCGTATGGTACATACCAGCATCGTCATCATGTTGACATCATCAGTTGTACCACCTTGGCCCACTTGGTCAACTCAACTTTGACTGACGATATCTCAGGCATACAATCTCAGATTTTAACCAAACGAACGTTGTCAGGTTCATATCGTTGAGCTCTTCGATTTGACGCCATTCTGTTGATTTTCAAAATGATCATTTTTTTCACTTTTGTGATGCCCTCAGGTACCAATTTGACTGGCCATAACTTGGACATACAAACTCCTTTTAAGCCTGTTCAAGTTGCGTTGGAATCAAGATTTTGAGCTCTTTCTGATGGTGCTGAATTCTAGAGCATTAGAGACACTTAAAATTTCACTGAGAAAGTATCCCTCGGATCAGTCCTCCCCACTAGAGAGCTTTTGGACCTCCAAAAGCTTGATTACTTAGAAAGTAAGTGAGGTTAAAGTCCCATCACTTTACCAATCTTTGTCTATCTTGCCTTGCTTGGATGCATCCCCTTTAATCCCACTTTGAGGTATTCAATTGCTCCTCTTCGTGAAGTCCTGACATTCTTGTTGAGAATGACATCCTCTAGAAACTTTGACATATACTCTGGTGAAAGATCATCAACTGATGGAACTTGAATGTTCATGTCTTCATCCAATATCATTGGAGGCTCATACAACTTTAGATTCTCAACATTGACAACTGAATAAATGTGCATGTATGGAGGAAGATTAAGGCGGAAGGAATTGGTACCGATCTTCTCCAAAATCTCAAAAGGACCATATATGATCAGCTTGAGTTTCCACCCTTCACCTTGCATCCTTTCCTTGCTGATATGTAACCAAAATCAATCTCCAACCTGAAAATGGTGATCACTGTGATGCTTATCATGGCGAGCCTTATATTTTGCTTGGCTTTGTTCCAACTATGCTTCCACTACCTAACGAATTGCTTGGATTTTCTAGATGAACTTCAAAGGCCTCTCTGCATCATGGAATCCATCTTCAACATCATATTTTCCAAAAACAAAGTCCATCGGTGTCTTAGGAACATAATTGAAGCAAGTCTCAAAAGAAGACCTCTTTGTAGAAGAGTGTGCTACATGGTTGTGGGCATGCTGTACATAATGAAGACTCTCATCCCACAACTTAGGATGTTTGCTGCAATAACCTCTGAGCAGATGCAAAACTGTCTTGTTCACTACCTCTATTTGTTCGTCGGTTTGTGGATGGAAGGTTGTACTCTTCTTCAGTCGGGTGTCCATGAGTCCCCACAAAGCTGAACAAAATTCCCCTAAGAATCAAGAATCTCGATCCGATACAATAGAAGTAGGTAACCCAAAATGAACCCATACAAATTGGAAGTACATCTGACTTGTCAGTTCAACAGTGACCTATTTCTTACAAGGCATCAAAATACACATATGTTTGAATGGATCGACTACTCCATACAGATAATCATGTCCCTTCCTAGACATAGGTAACCCCCGAAAAAATCCATTGAAACACTTTCCCATGGATGGGAAGGTACAGGTAGAGGCATGTACAACCCTAATTTCCTGTTACTAGGTTTACTAGTTGCACACATGACACAACCTCTAATAAAATTGGATACAGTTTCTTGCATATGAGGCTAGTAACAATATTTCTGCAACTAAGTTAATGTTTTGCTTACCCCAAAGTTTCTTGCAATCAATGAGGTATGTGCTTCTCTAATAACCTGTGCTTGTTCATCCCTTGGAACACATAATTTTACCAAGTGCTACAATAATTTGTCCTACACATAATAATATTTCTCTTCTACATGTTTACCTTGGATCAAAATTGCATAGATATCCTTAAAGTTCTCATCATTAGCATATTGCTCCTGAAAACTTTCATGAACCAAAGAACTATTCTGAAGGATTATCAAAGCATTCATAACATGAGGCCTAGAAAGCATGTCTGCTAATTTGTTATGGGTACCCTTATACTTAATTACCAAATGAAAATGTTGCAAAAAACCCATCCACCGAAAGTGCCTACTTTGTTGTAATTTAGACTGTGAATGTAAATACTGAAGTGGCTGGTGATCAATGTGGATTACAGTTTCTTTCCCCATTATGTAATGTTTCCATTTTTTAACACTCTGAACTAAAGCATAAAGTTCCTTATCATAAGTGGGATAGTTACTTACTACTCCTGAAAAAGTTTCAGAGTGGTAGTAGACTAGTTTACCTACTTGCATGAGAATGACTCCCATGGAAAACCTGCTTGCATCTGTCTTGATCTCAAATGGTTGGTGTAGATCTGGTAAAGCTAGAATTGGTGCGGTTCTCAAATTTCCCTTCAAAGTGCCATAAGCCTTCTGTTGTGGACCTCCCCACTGAAAATTTTCCTTCGTATTGGTTAATGCGTGCAATGGTGAAGCAATATAAGAGAAGTTCGCAATGAACTTCCTCCAATACTGAACTACACCTAGGATAATTTTGACTTCTATGACTGTACTTGGCTTAGGCTAGTTTACAATAGCTTTGAACTTCGAAGGGTCTACTTTCAATTGACCACCTCCTATGAAATAACCTAAGTACACTAAGGATGTCTTAGCGAATTCACATTTAGACATCTTTACATAAAGTTTTTCTTTTGTCAATACATCAAAAACTTTCTTTACATGACTTACATGATCTTCCCAAGTTTGACTGAATATAAGAATATCATCTAGATAGACTATGACAAAATCATCAATGAAAGGATGAAATTCATGATTCATGACTCTCATAAAGATAGCTGGTGCATTACAAAGTCCAAAGGGCATAACCAACTACTCAAACAGTCCCTGTTTTGTCTTAAATGTAGTTTTCCAAATGTCATCTTCTGCAATGCTTATCTGATGATAACCACTTCACAAATTTAGCTTAGTGAAATAAACTGCATGCTTTAATTGATCAAGTAAATCATCTATTCTGGGAAGAGGATACCTGTTCTTTACCATTATCTTGTTCAGGGCACGATAGTCGATGCACATTCTCCAAGTTCCATCTTTCTTTTGAACCAACACAATTAGAGAACCACAAGGAGGTGTACTAGGATAGATGAATCCTTTCTCAACCAAATCCTAAACCTGCTTTTTGATTTCCTCATTCTGCATAACGAATAAACGGTACATGCCAATGTTAGGCAATGGAACATCCTATTGTAATTGGATTTCACGTTGTATCTCTCTCTTGGGTGGCAACCCCTTCAATTTTTGAAACAAGTCATCATAAGAGGAAATAATTTTGATGATTTCAACCTTATGTTTTGGGTCACACCCCTTGAATGCCTTAGATTTATCATCTTCTTTGGATTTTATAAGCATTAATAAAAAGTTCTTACTTGAGTTGACCAACCTTTTCATTTGACCAACATTAACTAGTGTAAGATTAGTCTTCACCTTATGTGCTCGTACAATGTATTCTACCCCATATTTAAAAAGATGATACTTGTTATCCCCCTTATAAAAGATTGCTTTCCTATCATAAAGATAAGGACTCCCTAACACAAGCCCACAAATATCCAAAGGAACTACATCTACCTCTACCTCATCAACAAAGTTTACCTCATCAACAAAGTTTGCAGTGATAGCAAATCTCAATTTACATTGTTTTGTTACCTGTAGTTGAGCATCATTGCAAACCCATTCAAGTGGATATGGCTTTGGATGAGGTGTTGCAGCTAGATTAAGTTTCTTTAGCACTTCTTCAAATATTAAGTTGACTTGAGAACCTATATCAAATAGTGTATCAACCTTAGTGTGCTTTGTTACAACACAAATGTGAAACAATTCATTTCTTTTCTTATCAACCTTAGCAGAAGATTCTTTACTTGTACTTGCACTTGCATTGGAAAAACTTGTATTAGAAGAAAGAGATATACCTTTCCCTTTACCTTAGATCCCAGCAGCAGCAATCTTTGTCTCATCTTCAGAGTCAGATCCAAGATCCTGTTGAATCACTGCAGCAGTCTTTTGCTTTCCTTTATTGCCTCCATATCTTTTCAGCCTTAGTTCTAGATGCAACTTCCAACTCTTTGAATCATCATGCCCCTCTTTTTTGCAATGGGAGCATGTGGGATTCTTTCCCTCTTTCTTAACTGTATTTATCTTCTTCCCTTTGCCTTGTCTTTGTCTTTGTCTTTACCCTTAGACTTACCCTCGAACTTAGATGGATTCTTGGAAAAGTTATCACTGAAAGTGTTCTTACCCCTTGACTCTAAATGAGTAGCTTGAATAGACACCTCATCCAAATTATTAGGACTCAACATCAAAATAGTGTGCCTTAGGTAAGAATGCAAACCACCTATATACTTAAGTAATGTATCCTGAGTATATAAGGGAACATTTAAAGCAATAGCCCATTTACAAAAATCATGGGTGTAATCTTGAATAGAGTGCCCCTTACCTTTCCTAAAGGTCTGCCAATTCATGGTTAATTGTTGCATGTAACCTAAAGGGTAGAATTGTTTCTTAAGGGAAGCAACAAATTCCATCCAAGACATACTGATATGACCATGGTGAGCAATTTCTTCCCAAGTCTTAATCTCCCACCAGGTGAGAGCTATACCTCCCATTTAGAGAGTGGCTAACTAGATCCTAGAAGCATCTTCTACTATGCCTTGAATCCTACAATACACTTCTACTTGCTGGACCCAATCATCTAACTTTTCAACATTTAACTCCCCATAGTACTTAGGCAACTCAAATTTTACATCCAGCTTAATAACAGGTTTAGAATTGCTCTTAAATAGATTTAAAATAGTAGAAGGAGAAGGAGAAGAAGGGGGAGAAAAAGAAGAGGGATAATATGGAGGAGTTTCTGGAGTTTCCTCCTCTTTGTCTTTCTGATCTTCCTACTTATTGTGCTTCAAAGAACCTCCCTTTTCATGCTTCTTCTTATCTACATAAAGTTCTTCCAATATCACCTTCATGTCTAGAAAATCCTTTTGGAAACCCTTCTCATCAAGCTCCGAACTTTGTGCACCACCTATTTCTTCCATCTGTGATGATGGATCAACTCTTCGTCTTCTAATCTTAGGATTATATTCTTCAAGCTTGCCTTTGCCTTGCCAAATCTTGGATCTTGTTAGCATTCAATTCTGCAATACTAGTCACACAAAGCTCTGATATTTGAGGTTGTTTTTGGTCTTTTTGAATGTTTATGTGAATGTTTAGGTTTTTTCAGTATTTGAGGATTTTTAGGGTTTTCTCTAAGTTTTCCAATGTTTTTGGGTTTTCTAAGTTTTAAAATGTTTTTGTGTTTTCTAATTTTTCAAATGTTTCAGGGTTTTCTGAGTTTTGACCAAGAACATAACCTAAAAGACTATCCTAGGGGCTTTGGGGGATTATCAAAAATGAGCCTTGCCTATGTTATACACACAAAGACCACGTAGTTCGACTGACTTTAACTTATTGATTTGAGAAATGAAAAATTGATGGATTGTCAGTTTATTATGATGAACTCCTAAAATACTGACCTAGGGTGTCTCAAGGGCACATCAATTATGGCCTTGCCTATGTTCAAGCTCAAAGACAATGTAGTTCGAGAAGGTAACATTTTTGATATTCAATGTTTTCACTTTTTTAGGGATTTTTTTATGTGTTTTGGATGTTTTGGATTTTGAATTTAGAATTTTCAAATGTTTTTGGATTTTAGTTGTACATGATTTTGATGTTTTTGGATTTCAATGAAGTTTTATGAATGTTTTTGGGATTTTCGATAATATTTCAAATAACCTTAAGATATACATGAACCACATTTGATATAATCATAACAAATTGCCTTTAGTGTGATGCGATAAATTGCCTTGATATAGGTAGGAAAAACTGACCTTAGGAATGTGCTAGGTAGTATTAAGGGGAATACAATGCTTTATAATAGCAAGCTATGACATGGACATGGATGGGTGATGGAATAAATAGGTTAAATGATGTGATGTGATGGATGGATGTGAAGCATGCTAAGCTAAAGAGCCAAAGATAAATGGAGGTGCTTTATTTATGCAAGGTGTTTGTTTGCTAGGTTTTCACCAAGGTACTTGCCCAAAGTGTCACTGAAGTGGTTTTCACTAGAGGACAATTTTTTTCTTTACTATTTTCAATCATTTTTCTAAATTTTTGGATTTTTTGTCATTTTTTCATTTTTTTGTATTTTTAAGATTTACACCCTTCAATCCTAGGCATAATTTTTTTGAAGATGTAGAATATTGATTGGCTCCTGCAAGGGTTCACCTCTAGGCGTTGACAATTGGTATGCTTTTGATCCATAGCTCGCTATGAAAACAAATGGGCCTAACCAATTAGGCTCAAACTTTCCTTAATTGTCCTGATCTAGAACATTCTTTTGATTTTGCTTTAGGACAAAATCTCCCACTTGGAAAGACTGACTCTTGATCTTCTTGTTATAACTTTGTTTCAATTGGTTTTTGTATGCTTGCAAATTATTTAGGGCATCAAGATGATGCTCACCCAAGAATTCTAAATTGTTTAACCGAGATACCCTATATTCTTCATCAATGATTAGATTATGTAGTTAAACTTATAGCAAGGGAAGCTTGACCTCAATAGGTAGGATGGATTTTGATCCATAGACCAAGGAGAAAGGGGTTGCACTTGTAGGCATACAAATAATGGTTCAATAGGTCCATAGGGCGGGGTTTAATTGCAGATGCTAGTCACGATCAACTTCATTGACTGTCTTCTTTAGGATTTTCAAAATGGTCTTATTTGTAGCCTCAACTTGACCATTGCCCTAGGGGTAATAAGGGGTAGAGAACTGATGTTGGATGTTAAACTGTTGGCATAGCTCACTTACATCCTAATTCTTGAAGGGTGTTTCGTTATCTAAGATAAGGGCTTGCAAAACACCATAATGAAAGATAAGGTAATTTAAGATAAACTTGGGAATTTGCTTCCCTGTTATATAAGTTATCTAGGAATGGCTTCAACCCACTTAGTAAAGTACTTAGTGGTCGTGATGATGAATTTATGGCCATTAGATGAGGTGGGGGTAATCTTTACTATGAGGCCAAGTCCCCACTGCGAGAAAGGCTAAGGTGTGACCATTGGTTGTAACTCCTAAGCTGAAGCATGGATTAGGTCTCCATGTTGTTGACATTGGATACATTTTTGCACATACTGATGAGATTCTCTTTCCATGGTTGGCTAGTAATACCCTATCCTCAACAGTTTCTTGGATTAGGTTATTCTACTAGAATGGGAACCACAAATGCCTTCGTATACTTTTGTTAAGGTGGTTAAGGCTTTCTCTTGGTTGAGACATCATAGTAATGTCCACTCGATACTTCTACGATAGATTATCACCTAAGATGATGAATCAAGATGCCTTTTTAATGAAGGTCTTCTTTAGGTTAGAGGTGATATTGGATGGAAGGGTGCCTCTACTAAGATAGGTGAATATATCATGATACCATGGAGATGCAAGACCGACAATTACACACACGAATTCAAATTTAGGAATTTCAAAAGCTGGTATGAGAAGCTATTCTACCAAGAATTCACATTGAAGGACATTGTGTGGCATGTCTAACAAAGACTTAATTGTTTCCATGGCATCTGTTGCTTGATTATTTACACGAGGTATCTGCTCAAAGGTTATATCAATGAAAAAGTCCTTAAGAATTTCTACCATCTTCTTATAAGGAGTAAGTTTATCATACTTGGTTTGGTAGTCATCATTGACTTGGTTAACAATCAGTTGTGAGTCTCCATAGACTTTTAACTCTTGTATCTGCCATTGGACTACTATTCTTAGACCTATTATTAGAGCTTCATACTCAACAATATTGTTGGTACATGGAAATGATAGTCGGTATGACTTTGGAATACAATCACCTTGAGGGGTGATGAAGATAATGTTTGCCCCTGATCCATGTTGGGTATACGATCCATCAAAGTACATTTTCCATTGATTTGCTACATTGAGGAGAAACACTAATTCATCAGGAAATTTAGTTATCAAAGGATTCTCCACATGAATAGATGCTTCTGCTAGTTGGTCCACAATTACTTGTCCTTTGATAGCCTTTTGCTCCACATACTCTATGTAAAATTCAGTCAAGATCATTACCCATTTGGCCATTCAACTAGTGAGAGTTGCTTTAGATAAGAGATATTTCAATGGTTCGATCTTAGCAATAAGCTTGATTTGATGTGAAAGTATGTAATGTCTAAATTTTTGTGAAGCAAAGACCACTGCTAAGCATGCATTCTCAATGGATGAGTAATTCATTTCATATCCTACCAAGGTCCTGTTGATGTAATAGATGGCTCTTTCCCTTCCCATTTCATCGTGTTGGGCTAGAAGAGCACCTAGTGTTGCCGATGTAGTTGAGATATAATGGATCAATGTTTTGTTTGGTATTAGTGGCATGAGAACTAGAGGTGACAATAGGTAGTCCTTGATATGTTGAAAGGCTTTATAACACTTCTCATCCCACTTATATGTTGTTCCTTTATGGAGAAGGTACGAGAAAGGATGGATCTTGTCTAAAAATTGCGCTATGAATCTCCTAATGGATTGTAACCTTTCTTGTAGCCCTCTCATTTGTTTCAATGTTTTTGGTGGCTCCTTGTCTAAGATTGCTTTCACCTTTGTTGGATCTATCTCTATCCCTCTTTGTGACATGATGTAACCAAGAAGCTTGCTTGATGTAACCCTAAAGACACACTTTTTCAGATTCAATCTTTACCTTATATTCTTCAATCTTGTTGAAGATTGGTCCCAATACCTCTATGTGCTCATTTATTTTCTTTGATTTGGCCAAAATATCATCCACACAGTCTTCAACTACTTAATGGATCATATCATGAAAGATTAGGGTCATCACTCTTTGATAGGTTGCTCCTACATTCTTTAGCCCAAACGACATCATGTTCCAACAATATGTTCCCCACGGACAAGTCAATACAGTTTTATGTTGATCCCCCTTGGTGATCATGATTTGATTATAGCTTGAAAATCCATCCATGAGTGATAACATTTCATGTCCTATTTTTAGATCAACAATGATGTCGATGTTGGGGAGAGGGAAATCATCCTTTGGACATACTTTATTTAAGTCTGAAATCTGTGCATATTTTGATGCCCCTAGTGGGTTTGGAGTTTGGTACCAGGTTGGAAACCCACTCAGGATAGTCAATTGGTTGGATAAATCCGACTTCAAGAAGATTTTGTAACTCTAATTTAACTAGTAATGCAATTTGAGGGTGCATCTTTCTCAATTTTTGTTTGATTGGTTTGGCTTCAAGATATACTACTAAGTGATGCACAACCACTTCAAGATTGATCCCTAGCATATCTGTGTATGACTATGAAATATTTGCTCTTCTTTCTTTCAGGAATGTTGCTAGGCTTTTTTTCTTCATCTAACAATGATTCAACATAAAAGGTTATTCTAGGCACCTCTTTTGTTTCTACATTCACTAGAGTAGCCTTCTCTGCCAATACTGTTGATTTTTTTGGATGCATTGCACCAAGGGGGAGATTGAATCCCTCAACGTTGGGTGCCTCAAAGAGGTTTTCACCTTCAGATGCATCCTTTCTTTGTCACGAACCCTATTTTTATTGTTCGTAATTTTTTTGGTTAAATTAATTTATAATGAAACAAAAGGGAATTAATTATATTTTAATTAGAAAACTCATTCTTCAATTTATCAATAATACTTACTATTTAGAATAATTAATTTAATTACAATTAGATGAAAATATCTTGCTATTTGGGAAAATTATTTATTGTGCAAGTAAGTAAGATTTCGTTATTGTTTATTTGAATAAATACATAAATTGCAAATTAAAATGACTCAACTATTATTTCTAGGGATAAATACTTCGTTTGTAATTAAAATAGGCATACTTTATTAATATTTATTGGGAAAAATATTGTGCATGAAATAAACTTTATTTATTTGTTATTTTCAAGATTAGGTTTTGGGGAAATAACTAAAAATAAATCTTTAAAAGAGGGGAAAAAGATTAACGAAAACACACAATATTTCTTGATCTTTATTTCGCTTTGGAAGAAATATAACTGAAAAAGGGTGTTCGGTAGAAGAATTTGAGAATATAATAAATTTATGAGGGAAAAGAAGAGGAGAAAAATAGTATAAAAAGAAATAGGAAGGAAGGAAAAATTCTATAGGAAGTGATTCCAGGAAGGCAAGAATGAGAAAAGAGAAGGAGAAGAAGGGAAAACTCCAACATAAGGCATTTTCCAGGTTTTTGAATTCCTTTCTAATTTGTTTTAATTTCAAATGTAAATATTGGTAAATGCTTCTGGAAAGATTTACTTCCTTTTGAAAACCATTGTATGTTCTATTAAGTTTCTTGGCTTTCTTTTCTTGGTTGTTCTGCTCTTTTATATAAAATTATATATACGGGAATTGAGTTTCAGATACTGATCAATTATGACATTTTTCCCTTTTAAATTGAATACATATTTCCAAATATATATATATATCTATCAACATATTGTATTGAACCAATTTACAAATTACAAATACAGTAGTGAATTGTATGAGAAAATTGCTGCTTTGTTTTGTTAAGAGTTTTATATAATAGTGCATAGAGAGGGAAGGCTTTAAAGCCATTCCCCAGCCACACAACCCCTTAAGAGGGGATGGCTGCTAGTGGGGAGAAGCCACCCCTCCACAGGTAGTGCTCCCCATGAGGGGAGGGTGCTATGGCAGCCCCACACTTTTACCTTATAATATTGCACTATATATGTATATAAGTAAGTACTTTACCAAAAAAAAAAATATATATATTTTGGTAAAGTACTTACTTATATATATATTTTGGTAAAGTACTTACTTTTATATATATATATATTACTATATATATAGGTATATATATATATATTGGTACTTTATATAGTACTATATATTATATATATATTGGTATATATATTGGTACATATTGGTATATATATATATATTACTTATATATATATATTGGTACTTTATATAGTACTATATATTATATATATATATATATAAGTACCAATATATATACCAATATATATATATATATATATATATGTATATATTAAATGTGAATATATATTTTATATAAATATATTTAGATGTATATTCAAATGAGTATGGATATATATTGTTATATATTAATCATGTTGAGTATTATAAGTGTTTACAATCATGTTGGTGCTGGAAAAGTTGAAAGATAAATTGTTTGTATATATATATATATTTGTGTATGTAATTATATGAATCATGTATGTAATGATTGCAACATTGTACAATAAATATTTTACACGGCTTAAGCTATTTTTATTACTTCGCTGTAAGTGTGATTCCCTAAGTGTTTATAAGTATGTATATGTTGATGGTGTTTTCTGCACAACTTAGACATAATACAATATCCTATCTCTCTTGAAAGGTAATCTTCAACAATAAATTACTGAAAATCACCCCAAGGTCTCTCGGGTGTCAGGTCATGACAATGCATAAACAACTCGGATAATATGTGAAATGCTAGTAATCACAATCGGACCTTACTACAAGCAAACAGTTTCTTTCCAAATTTATCAGATCTTATAATATAATAATCTTAAATACTGAATCTAACCAAATGATAAAGAAATAGCAAAAGATAAGGGTGCAAAGATGTAATGAGATCTAAACTATTTCCAGGATGAACAATGCAAATGACAAATATCTGGAATGGACCAATCTCAAATAACCAATTCTTGCTTAACCCACAATTCAATATCACAAGAACGGTGCAATCTTCTGAGGTATATAAATTTTCAAATCATAGATATTCATCCACAATTGAACTAAGGCACAAATAAATGTATGGTCCAGGTTGACTTCACCAGCCTACTACAATTAGATAGTTACTAGGAGTATAGACCAGAGATTGCTACAAACATTCCAAATATGAAATCATGAACATCATTCACCAAACTAATCCAATTCTAGACACTAAATCCTAGATCTTTAAGCAATTTGAAAGATGAAACAATAGGAACCATGCAAGATAAACTAACACAAAAGATTTCACCAGGAAAACCACAATGCCTTCAATTGTATTAGATCACCACAATGCTGCAACAATTCCACTGTTCTGTTACAATATTTGCTTCAAGAAACTAACTATTACTTCTATTACAAAATGCTCTAACTCTTTCTAGCTCTTCTTTATACCATCTGTCTCTCTCCCTAACTAGTCTTACAATGAGGCAGGAATGTCTTTTTATAGAGAATCCTTAAAACATGTTGGCCCAGCCAAACATTTACAAAATAAATTAGCCAAAACAAGTCGGCCTCAGGAGTTTCAAAATAAGGTACACATTAAATGCTGATACATCATCAAGGTCAGCCCAAACACATTCCCCAATGTAGCCCAGATCAACACATGCCCTATAATAATAGGGAAGCACAAATCTCAAAATGGGCATTAACTACCACCTCCCTTATCCTTATTCTAATCCAATGATCCATGAACCCTTAAAAATACTCTATCCAGCTCAGTACTAGGTGGCAAGGGTAGAATCTTGAGCCGACATTCAATGGAACCAATCTCTTCTTTTGACTGCTTAACAATTTTATTCCAATCACCTTTATGCGCCTGGTACTTGTCCATCATAGCCAAGTACATTGCCGCATCATCCAATTGGTGCCCTGTTATAACATTTTCAGAATCAGGGGCATAGACATCATGCCACCATTCCCTTAATTGTTCTAGGCTCAAATACTTAGGAGCAATATTCCTCCTACCAGTCACTATCTCAAAGAATGCAATACATCCATCATAGACTCCAGTCAGATCACCATCTATCTACTTCTTTCATTTGTGGATCTTCCTGATGGACTTTTACCGAATTTGCAAAGCCTCGAACCATTCCCAAGGCTCATTAAGTCTGGATGAAGGAAGGATTCCACCTGCAGCCAACTGATCTTTACCATAGTCCATAATCATTTTAGATTTTTGCAATAGAAGTTCGATATCCTCCTTGTCTTGAGATAGAACATGTTCTAACAAGTCCTTGGCTCTTACTGCATCCTTTCTAGTTGAAAGGATTTCCTTTATTGCATCATCTCCTTTCACTTGGACATCCTTCAACCAATCCATTGCAGTTTGGGTAGAAGCCTTCATCCTTTCAATTTCAAAAACAGTTTCCTTAGGAAAGAAACCAGCAGCAGCAAAAGAAGATGGGTGAAGAGATTGCAAAGGCTTCATTAAGTCCTCTAGACACTTCTTAAGCCTCTCATTCTCCCTTTTAAGCTCATGTTTGGATTGTGTTTCCTTCCTTAATCTTCCAATTATTACTGCACTGGACCCTTCATACTCTTCAATATCTTGCTCTATAGAAGCTGGTCCAAGATTAATGGTCTGCACATTATAATCTTTTCCAGTGATCTCATCTTTGCTCTTATCAGCAGCAGGGGTGGCAATATGGATAACCCTGTTATTTACTTCATCTCTTTCAATCTTTGAAACTACTTTGGCCACCTTCTTCTTCTTCTTACCTTTACTAATCTTGGCCAACATCTCATCCCAATCGAGGGGGGTGTCCTCAACAATAACCTATTTCTTTCTTGTAATCTCCTTTTCCAACCAATCCAGGACAACAGGATCCATCCGGATTTCATCTGTCTTTACCTCTTCACGTTGTTCTACTATTTCATCTTTTCCTTTCTCAGGGGACTAATCACCTTGGTTACCCAATTCAGGCTCTTCTTCTTGCAAAGGTGATGGGGTTCTAACAGGGGCATTCTCCTTCTTAGGTGATTCGTTGCCTTTACTGCTTGCTGGAGAATCCTCATATTGCACTAGTGGGGAAGAGTGCCTTTCTACATCTTCAACCTCAAGTTCAGCTGCTGCACCAAAGAGTTCTCCTTCTTTGAATGGTTTTGCTTCTCCACTAGTCTCTTGCTCTTGAGGGGTCGCCTGTTCAGGTACACTTGGTGAAGGGGAAGTAGCCTTTGGTTGTTCCACAGTGGACGCCATTGAAAGAGGATCTATTTTTTGTAAGGTCTCCTTAGGAGATGGTGTCCTTGACTTCCTTGAATAAACCTTAGTTTTTTCTCCTGAACTCTCCACATCAACAACCAGAGTCTCATCTTTGGAAGTTTCTTGATCCCTCTTCTTTGAAGTTCTAGTTGTCCTTGCCCTTTTAGGCTCTGGAGGAATATCTTCTTTTTCTGCCTTCTCAAGTTCCTCTTCCCCTGCAGACTTATCAATTCTCAAGGTTATGCTTCTTTTCTTCCCCTTTGGCTTCCTTTTCTGCTCCGGCTCACTTTCCTTTGGGCCTCTGATTTTAATTTTGAAGGGTGAGCTCCCTTTGGTTTTCCCTTTGGGATCATCTTCCCTGGATTCTTCTGAGGTGGACAGAGGATTCATATTTCCCATTAAATTGAAGGTACAGGGTATCTTCTCACTTTCTAGTTCCCAAACTTTGTGATTCAACCATGACTTGGTAAACTTCATGATAGGGGCCATCAGGTCTTCCAACTTAGTTACCTCATCTTCAGCCCAGTTTATCTCCCCAATTGATCTATCCTTGACAGACTCATATGCATGATCTTGCACCAGATTCCCATCATCCTCTAACTGGTCAGGGATTAACTTGACATTGTACAACCTAATCACATCAACCGGAAGCCTAGAGTACCTTTTCTTTCTCACCTCAAAATCATCCTTGATATTTGCCTAGTAATCCTCTAGGTCATCCTTGTGATGGTATTCTTTGGTGGCCTTCTTCTGCGCTTCCCCAGTGATATCAAAGTTTGTTCTTTTAGAGTGGAAAGAAAAACCATAAGTAGCCAATTCATCCCCTGATGCATGAGCTGATTGAATTGAGGGACAAACCTCACTTATGCCAATTTTGAGAGGGAAATCTCCACCAAACCCTATTTTATGCTTTGCCTTTTTAACAATTGCATCAAACTCACATATCTGCCTTGTAACCTCCAACAACACAATGTGGTTAGTAGGATATCTAGGCAACCTATATGGAGCAATTTGACATCCGTCAATTCTGATGTAGGAGAAGGTAGGAAACTGTATGAACCAAGCTCCATATTTCTTTATTAGCTCCTTTGCTCCATCGGAAAATCTCACATGTTCTGCATTTTGGAGCAACCTAGTAATATGCATTGTGAATGCATCATTTTCCCTTCTAAAATCTTGGTGTCCTAGGTGCAATTTCGGGTATATGTCATAGACTATATCTTGTCCAAATGTCCCCTTTGGATTCAAACCCTTGTATGGGTAGAATCTAGCCAACACGTATATCACATAGGAGGACACAGTAAACCTTTTTATTTCCAGCACATCTCTCATCTGTCTATCAATCATTGCACTGATGAGTCCAGCCCAATGGTAATTAATACCTTGTTCAATTTTGTTGATCACATGGACCATCCAATTTTCCAACACTCCAGCACTCCTCAAACCGGCCGCTCTACTCAATAATGTGATTGCATCATATATGTTCGATCTGAATTTGATCCATTGTAATAGCTTGGAAAGTTTGGAAAAGTGAGACTTTGGTTTCTCCAACCAGGAATTAATCATCTGCTGGGCTTTGGTGGGCTCATCCTCATAGTAAGTTATGGCCAAGTCCATATCCAGGGCACATACACATTGCAAATCGGGCATATCAAATGCTTGGGTGATAGAAACTGGATTGAAGTTTTCCAAGACTCTCCCTTCGGTGCTAACGACCCTCTGTGTGTCAAAGTCATATTGCCGTGCACATTCTAGTATCAACTCATAGCACTGGATTGCAGGAGGGAATCCTGCCACATGGACCAATCCGGACCTCATCATTCCCTTAGTCAGGGCCAATACATCCTTCTGAGCTATTCTCGCCTTGAATTCCTCATATCTCCATGCCCCTACATTGGTGTCAGAGACCTTAGACCACACAGAAGCTATTTTTCTGTCAGGCACTTGGCTCTTTGTGTCCAATCTCAATCTCTTTGCCTCTGTAACTGAGGACCCCTCAGTATCACCCTTGGACTTTCCTGCAGTAGCCTTGCTTGATTCAGCCTGCATTCACAAAAGAGCCTCATGAAAATTCAACTATCATCCATATTTTAATCAAAGGTAAGCATGAAACCACATAAAATAATTAATATTCATCACAAATCGTCAATCCTGAAAATCTAGAAAAATGAAGCAATCCGAGAAAATGAGGTAAACTGGGAAAATCCAGTTGGGGCAGAATTCAGAGAAATCCAACCCAGACGGACTCCTAAGGCTAAGGCATCATTCGTCAAATGAATTGTTAATATGAACAAAAGAGCTATGTGATTATCATAAAATTCATTTATTAGCAACAAGAAATCACCATTTAGCATTTACTTCATTACCCCTAACATTGAAAATCGAAAGGAAATGGAACCAGGCAGGAAACTGGAAAAATTTGGACAGGTCGGATTTCTGCGGACCGCTCGAAATTCTGAGATTTATCGTACTCCGCGGATTTGGCAGAAACCGGGAAAATCCGGGTGCACAGAAATTTCGTGGACACCTCAGAAACCTGACGATCGTCAATGCATGAACCATTAATCGGATGATCATGCAAACTTCCCTATTTGGATTCCAATGGTCTCAAAATCCATCCCAATAAGAAAAACTTTGAATGCTCATGAATTTGGATCCCCAAAACCCACAAATGACTGATCCTCATGGCAAAATAATGATGTCCTAAATTTAATGACCAGACCTCCGCCATGAAAACCAGGGTAAGCTCAAAATTTCAAACACTATCCTTCAAATGATGAATCTAAAGCGCACCAAGATTTCTCAAGGTATGAGCAGGTGTAAGCTAGGCACAAGATATGCAAATCGCGGTAAATCCATCGAACCTAGCAAATTCAGGCAAATTCACCAAAACCCTAACCTCCACAAAATACAAAAAATCACGCGTCTAGAAGGCAAAATCCTACCCAGAATTCCCAATCACACCGATACACTCAACATTCAATTGGTAAACAAAAGCATGCATAGTGCGGATGATAAAATCTTGTGAAGAGGTAGGTCAAACCCTAGTTCGATAAATACAAAATCATAAAACGAGCAAAGGCTGACCTGAAATGACTACCAGCCAACTCGAAAGAATCAATCTAAGTGCAAACAAGAGGAGGGGCCAGCAATGACTTACCATGGACTGGTTTGGATTAAGCTTGAACTTCGAAGAAGTGACTGCGAAACAGTGTGCCCTAACAACGAAAAACTCAACCAGCGCTCAAGCAACCCACACACTAGCGGCTCGGATTCAACAATCAAAGCTTCAAATGAAGAATCTCAAACTCCAGAGCAAATAGCAAGTGAATAATGAAATCAAAATGATGCCCAAAAGGCCTTAAATCCATCCGCACCCGCGCTAGAGAAGACGTACCTCGAACATTAATGAGCGACAAGACATGTCAAGGAAACCCGGAAACCCAAGCCTAGAACGGAATTTCAGAAAAACCAAGCCATATGGAAAATTGAATGAGCACGAATTCCACGGATATGGCAGAAACTGGGATTTAACGAAGTTCGGGACTTTAGCAAAGTTCGGGAAAATCGGCCTGAGCCGAAAAATCCCGAGTTCAAGCAGAAACCCGGACTTCGGAAATTTCACTCATAACTAGACAGAGGACCAGGACCCGGGGAAATCCGACTAAGCCGGAAAATCCCGGACCCAGGTCAAAACCCGGATTTTCATTAAAACCCAAATTTAACTAATTCAAGCCTCAAGGCAAGACCAGAGTCAGCAAGTCCAACATCTCAAGACCTCGAAAAGACAAATCCAGTAAAACCAAAGGTCAAAAGACATCATGAAAAGAGGGTCCCTACCCTAAGTGGGGCGTGTGTGCAAAACTGCACAACAGTATATAATCACATATTTAATTAAATATATGTATATATCTTTTTGTTTAAAAAAGATTGTAAGTTACTTCAGCTGTAAATGAATATTTTCGTGTATCTATTTATATTTCTAGATATATGTATAGAAAAGAATACAAATACAATAAGTGTGAGAGCAAGATTTAAAACTCAAAAAGATTAGATGTAAAAATATGACTTGCAATAACAAATATTTTTGTTTTAAGTAGATATATGGGTAGATTTTGAGTGGTGATTGTTTCTTTTAAAATTATATAACACCATTATTTTAATTAGAAATGGAATATTGGCTATCTTGAAAGCAAGAACACACTTGCTTACAATTGTTTTAAGTGAATTGGGTAAATTTTGTTCATTCAAAATGTATACATTTTTGCCTGAAAGTATTTTATTTTATTTTTACAAATGTCATGTAAATATGTTATTTTTAGATTGAACCCTTTAACTTGGGAATGACTTAGTGGGTACTTTGAAAACAAATAAGAAGTTACACATTTGCATTTAATTACCTATAAACCTTGAAATGTTAAGAGGAATGATTAAACCGTGTCAAAAGTGAGTTATCAAAACCAGAGTAGAATTTATTTCTTGTGAGCATTTCTCTTAGGAATATGAAATTTGAGACATTTTCTAACCTTAGATCTATATATATAGAATTAGAATGCAATTCACCTATGCCTATTATGTATTGTGAATCAATTGTGAATTTTATAAAAAGATAAATGAATGTTGAATCATACCCTACTTTATGAAAGTTAGTTTCAATGACAACACTTTTCTCATGAGTTATGGGTCATTATACACATACAGCGAAATTAGGAATTTTCCTCACTTAGTTGATTTTGAGATTTATTTACATAAGAATGTATACTCATATATATATACATTAGCTTATACATGTATTCTCATACATATATGAGCTATATCTTCTAAATTCCTTTATAGTATTACTCTCTCATTGATAAAACCTAAATATGAATCATTGAGTTTAGAAGTAAACATTTTGCTTATAATTGCATAGGCATGTGTGCATCCTAGCAGGATTAGAATTACTTTCATGAAGCTTTGCGTGATTGCAGTGTACTTGTGTGATATTTGAGAGATCATTGGAAGTAGAATGGTCTTATTTACAAATACTTGGGAGCAATTCATGATAGTGTTGGCACTACCTAAATTTCATATGTAAGGATAATGCATTGGTGAAACTTGAAAATGTTGTGTGAAGAATTATGTGACTAGTAAAAGAATTTCCATATGCTCCTTGATATGTGTGACACTCATGATATCTAGAGATATGTAATGAATGGTCTTGTCAATGAGACAGCATGACCATTGCCTATGAGGCATCTTGTAACCATTGAAACTTTGTAGCCAGTAAGGCTCAGCCGGTGAGGCATTTCATTAAGCCAGTGAGGCACTCTTACAAGTGGTTTTTCATCCCTACGAGGGTTTTCCACTCATGAAATTCTTGTGTTATAGTTCTTTTGTGGATGCATCAATGATATTGTTGTTCCCTTAATTTGCATTACAATATTAGAATTTGTGTGTTCTGTGTATCTTTCTATAAGCCTATATGGCTAGATTTGGTAAAGGCACAACCTTGTGTTGATATACATAGTAACTCATTAATGTATGAAGTAGTAATGAAGTAATAAATATATGTACTGAGTATCTTTAATGAACTTTCCTTTGAGCACACATGGATATAAATGTTATGCATGTTATCTCCTTTCCCTTACTTGTGATGTGTATTGATCAAGGTAATTATTTATTTTGGAATGTGTGTTTTTTGAGCGTTACATTCTTTTTACTATTTTGTGATCTGAAAGTGTCACGGTGTGGTTTTCACTTAAAGATTTGCATGTTATTCTCATCTCATCAATTTTGTAACTGAAGGATTCAATCATCTCCCCATAGTATGTTTGTGTGTCTAGCTCTATATCAAATCCTTCTTTGTGATCCCCACATGGTAAGTTGTCACAAAGTCCCATGAATTTTGAGATTTCTTTATTGCTTTGAAATATATCTAGAATTGGTGGGCCTCGTGGATCCCAATCAATGAGTTGGGGGTATACTAGGCTTAATTCATTGTTTTGGTTGTTTGGGCTGAAAGATGTGGATATCATAAAGAGAGAGTTATTCTTAAATAGGTTAGTAACGTTGAGGGGAAATTAATCTAGGGTAGTGTCATGTGATATTGGTAAGCAAGAGGAAGCCTCAACCCATTTATCATAAGTAAGGGTAACCTTGCTAGTGGTACATCCCAAGCCAGGATTCTTTGGACGTCTCTCAAGAACAATGGGTTCTAGCAAACAGTTGTAGTTTTGTCCTAGCTTTTCATTCTTGTTGTACCCCCATCCCATCATTAGTTGTAAACCTTTATTAGCATCTTCCATGGGAAGAACGAGCATGGGTAGGTTGTCTAAATGGAGCAGTTTAGATACATATTCCTCATTGACATCCTCTTTGTTCAAGTCCCCCACTTGGTGAAGGTGGTAGATGCAAGCTTTAATGTATCAGTCACTTTGTTAATAGGTGTGGGTTTTCCATGAGATTTGGGGAAAAGAGGTAAATCTCCAAACATAATAGTGTCCTTCTTTATATTATAATCTCCACAACCATTGTCCTTGATTACTACTTTGATGTTAGGTATATTTTGTACAACGGGAGTGCCAGATTCCGAGGTAGATGCAAGGGAAGATGGATCAATGAATGAGGAGGATGTAGGCCCTTTATTTGGGGGATCTTGTAGAAATTAACCTTAAGGTTCTTTCAATTGTAAAAGGGCTCGGTATCTCCATGGATAGTAACTTATTTGTCCTCAAAAGGAAAATTGACAGATTGGTGATAGGTAGAAGCTCCAAATTGCATGACATGAATCCATGGCCGACAAAGCAGGATGTTGTAGGGGAGATCAATATTTAGCACTTGGCATGTAGTCTCAACAATAACGATTCCCACTTGGATAGGTAGCTTGATGATGCCTTGCGACACTTGTTCTTGATCTTCATATGCTCTTATAGTTGTGCTCTTTCTCTTTTCAATAACATCCTCTGAATAACCCAAGTTCTTAACCAACTGAAGGGTGCAAATATTTAGACCAACACCTCCATCTACTAATACTCTTTTAACCTTATTCTTATGAACAATGACCTCAAGATGTAAAGTGCGATTGTGAGATGGCTGTGTTGGGAGATCATGTTCTAAGAAGGTGAGAAGATGAGGGATAGTGATATGCCCTACCATAGCTTGAAACGGCTCTGTATCAATATTCTCAAGGATGAGGGAATTTGATAAAGACTTTTCTAGGATATCCCTATGTGTTGGCAAGAGACACTGCATGCGCTTTATGGTATTGTCATTGATGGCAACCCTTGTTAGCTAGTCGATCCACACATTGCATTTTGCTCATATCGGCAGATAGATTGAAGGTTAGTGGTTATCTGTTAAGTTAGAATAGAGCATCCGATAACTTCATGTTCTTCGATTCATATGCAAATTTTTTGTTGTTATTTTGTGTTGTGGATCTCAAGGGAGTATTGCTCGATGCATAATCTATGTTATCTAAAAATATTGGTGCCTTGTATAGATTTGGGTGAAAGCTAGGAGGTCCAGTTGTCTAATTTTTTGTTCGTTAGTGTTTGAAGGCCAACCTGGTGAATATGATGTGTCGAGGATATATAAGGAGTTACTGTTTAAATTTTTTTGTGTTCATGCATCTTAATTTGGGTCGTCACTATGTTGTGGCCGATTCTTGTGGATTCACATTGAATGATTTGATGAATTAAATCTAACAGTTCATGAATATTACTTGTTTTATTGAAGCTGACCTAAAGCATTCAAATCTCTTGTAGCAGATATATATAAGTGATTGATTGTATCATTTTGGTGTGTGTTTGATGGGAGTTGATGTATGTTGCGAATATCAAAAGATTAGGAAAGTGATTAAGCACAGTTTCACTTGCGCATTAAGGATTTTTGTGAAGAAAATTAAGATAGAGTAGAGTCAGTCTGAAGGAGCATAATCTGATTGTTAAGCCAAACTAGAACTATAATCAAGAATTTGTAGATGCTACTTTCTTAGTTCAAATCCTTGGAAGTATTCCAAAATTTTGTAAGGCAGTGATCCTTTCTTATTTTGAGCAATGTGCTTGAATGCAAGTGCATTCCCATTTTGTAATCATTCCTTTTGAGTATACTCATACTATATTGTGGATTGGCCATCCATCGTGGTTTTTCCCCTAACAGGGTTTCCACGTAAAAATCCTTATGTTATGGTGTTGTGGTTGCTTACTTTATGTTTATGCATATTTCTTTTGGTTGAATGTTATCAGTACTTTATTGATCAGATTAATAAAGCTAAAAATTGCACAACATTGATTCACCTCCCCCTCTCAGTGTTGCTTGATTCCAATAATTGGTATCAAAGCTTTGATCCTTGGAAGAAGTTTAATAGCTTGGGAAAGATCTTGGAACTTGTGTTTCAATGGATTCAAGTAGTCTTCAACAACAACTTATGGTGGCCCTAGATGATCTTGATCAGTCAAAATCTGATGTCCGAGAATTGAAAGAAAATCTTTTGAATGCTAAGAGATTCATTGAGTTATTGAAATATAAAATCAATAAGTCCAGGGAGAAGAGAAGGGAACTCTATGATCAGATCAAGTAGGATGACAGTAAGCACATTAAAGAAGAACAACTAAGTTAGGCCCTGAAGCAAAAGATAGAATGTGAAATTTTTTCGAGAGAGAATATAGTTTTGAAGCATGAGATGGAATCTATTATGATTAGAATGAATAAGGAGATTGAAGATAGAAAGAAGAATGAAGAAAAGCTTTCCCAATCCCTGAAAGAGAAATCTAAAAAATGCAGCCGAATTACTGATGGATTCATTCAGTTGGAACAAGAGTTAGAACAAACCAAACACAATGAGGAAGAACTTGAAAGCACATTGTTGATCTCAGAGAAGAACTTGCTACTACAAATGAGTACAAGGATAAGTTCAAGGTTAGCTCAGCCAAGCTTGATGAATTGATTAAAGGTCAGAGGACTGATGGTGACAAGTGAGGTCTTGGATATGAGGAAGGCAAAAGCTCTAGATCCGGTCAAAGGAATTATGGACAAAGGAGATTCAGACAAGGAAATCAGATGAACACTAGAAGGTATCCGATAAGACAACCTAATGCTCAGAGGTTCAATGGTTATTTTTTTTACTTGTAATAAATTTGGTCATATGGCAACTCAATGTAGAAGTAGAATGAATTCAAATGGTCCATAATTCTTTGGTCAGTGCTTTAACTATAACAAGTATGGTCATAAGTCAAATGAATGCATAAATGTGGTGAATAACTTTCATAGAGATGTTAGATGTTATACATGCAATAGATTTGGCCATATTGCTAATCAATGCAGATTGAGAGAAAATCAGTGGAACAACTGGCCTAGACAAAGAAATGTGGTATGCTACAATTGTAACAAAACTAGTCATATTGCTAGATTCTACAAAGGAGGTTCGGTAAATCAAAGAATAAACATGAAAAAGGATGTAAAAGGAAAAGGGAAGGCTACTACAGATTAGATCATAAAGTAGATGAAGAAAACTT
Source organism: Sequoia sempervirens (assembly GCA_007258455.2). Taxonomy (NCBI): domain Eukaryota; kingdom Viridiplantae; phylum Streptophyta; class Pinopsida; order Cupressales; family Cupressaceae; genus Sequoia; species Sequoia sempervirens. The sequence continues at coordinate 12,763 of VDFB02264150.1, read as the reverse complement.
GGGTAAAGAATAGTCCCTCTATTGTAGAAAATGAGGCAACACCAAAATCAACTTCTGGTAATTCCTCCAGGAATTAGTTTTTAGGCTCTTAGCCTAGGGGTATCTATCAATAAAATATTTCAAACCCCCTGTCAATGATTGACATTGAGATGTGAATGAGTTCACTGATTACATTGGTGAACCACAAATGTTGTTGAAAAATCAGAGAGTATTTATGTAGAATTGAAGGTCTGTAGAAAAATTATCTTTCACAGTGTATGAAAACAGGGTATTTGGATGAGTTAGGGAAAAAGCATTTATTACGTCGATAAGTTAGGTATGGGAGTGATGAAAAGGTCATTTCTATCTTTCATTTGTCACTTTGCACTTTGAGAAGAAGAAGTTTTTGAGCTTTGAAGCAAACTTTGGTGAAATTTGGGAGAATTAAGTGTGAACGTGATTCGAAGCTCAAACCCTACTCTGACAAAAAGGTATTTATTGGGAAATCTTGTAAACCTATGAATTTTTTGAAATGGCTACTCCATTAGTGGTTGAAGTGAAGGATAGACCCTGTCCAAAATTTAAATGACACCCTTTCAAGTCTATTGAGACTGAGCCCTTGGGTGCATTTTTGTTTGTGTCGTACGAAGTCTTACACATTGAAGATATTAGGGCATATTTTCATGCTAATATTGAGGAGCTAGGAAGCTTGCAGTTGTTGAATCTATATTCCAAACACATTGCTGGAGAATATTTTTATGTCAAGCCCAAATTCAAAATCCTAGAAGAGAAGAAATTCACGTAGTTTGTCAATGCAAGTGAATGGGTTCGGTATATCTTGACTCGAGTCCATGCAAAATTTATGTGGTTGAATCAACCTTTCAAGATAGCAAAAGAAGCTATAAGAGCAGTTATAAGTCAATTCTTTTGGTGGTTTTCCTATTTTGAAGTCGGTAAAGAATCAGATAGTCATATATGCGACTGGTTTGACATTGGATAGAAGGGAAATGAAAATTGATAACATCACTGATGTAGATGTCAAATTTTCCTCAATGGTTGAATTGGTTATAAGATATATCACTCTAGAAGAGAAAATTCTGTATCTGGTGCTGCATATGGTACTGCCATATATGCAGCTTATCAAATGGTTAGGGAGAATGCAAAGTATGACTTGTGTGAATTGATTCAAATTCAACTTATGGAGAATCTTGTGAAGATAAAGAAAGACAAGAAGAATTCTTTTAAATACGGTAAAATGCTACTATGTTTATTCTTCTATTTCATGAATGAAGTTCCGAGAGTTAGGAAAATGGTCTGGAAAAGAGGTGATAAACCTATTGGTGTTCAAATTAGAGACATGTCATTCAATTTTGGTGATAGTCAAGCTAGGAAAATTGCAATCTGGGGATATCTCAAGAACTTTCAGAATGAAATGCAAGCAAGGGAAAGGATTCCTATTTCTATTGTTGAGAATTACAAGGACACAATTTGTTTTATGGTGGATATTGATCAATGCTTAATGGAATCAGTTGATCCCAGAACCATTTGTGTTATGCCAATGGGATATGAAGTCGAGGAAGGAATCTTTGACCTATATGTGCAACATCTGTTGATTAAACCTTTGGATTCATCTAAAGAAAGGTTTGGAACTTATGTAGAAAAAAACATGCAATTCCATGAGCAATTAAAGAAGCCAAAGATAGTCATAGGAGTAAGGAAAGAAGTGGAAGTCTTTGCAAAAAGTATGGGAATATCTGCAGAAGTAGTAAGAGAAGCTAGAAGGAAGAGAGAACAAGCAAATGCCAAAAAAGGGAAAGAACCTAAAACTGAATCTACTAGTCTAGTAGCATCCTCTACCCAAACTAGAACAAGGAGTTTTGTACCCCTATCCGGTCATGTAGAGAAGTCAGCCCCTACAAAAGCTTAAGACAAGGCTTCCAGTAAGAGGAAGAAGAACAAGAGCACAAGAACCTATGAAGTCATCTAAGAAAGTGAGGAGACTGAGTTAGATGAAGGTGTGAAAGAAATAAAGGCTATCGACACTCAGGCTACAAAGGTAACCAAGAGAAAATCTTCTGGTGAAGAAGAAAATGCAAAGAAGAAGGAAAAAATTGACAAACTAAGTATGACAGTTGAAGAAGTTGAGAATGTTGTTGTCAAGGATGGAAACCTCAAGCCTCTCTGCAAATGGTATGAAAATTTTGATGAATCAAGACAAAGAATTCTTGAGGAGGAAACAATAAAACATCTGAATATTTTCAATAAATTTCTTGTTGAAATTATGTCTGGTTTACCTAAGAGTCTGTATGAGGTTTTGGACATGAGAAGAGTAAATGCTAGGATAGAAGAAGAGCATATGAGAAAGAGAATTCTTGCAGACTTATGTCTAGAAATGTCTATTGGGGAGATGAAGTCACTCTTTAACAAAGCCAAGAAGGAATTTAAAAGCAAAACAAGGGTGAACAAACTTATGATCGGTGAAATTGATGTTGTTGCTGATGAAACCAAGAAAATCCTAGAAGCATTTATGTCAAAGAACAAGATCAATGTTGAATAAGTGAATGTTGAAGATGTTGTATTTGATTTGACAAATGAGGGGGTGAATGTATATACTGAGGATATTCATAATCCTCATGATGTGGATAATACAAAAGTACCTATGGAGACTGAAGCTCCTAAGGTTGTATTAGTTGAAGGAAAGGAGATACAAAATGAAGAAGTTGAAGCTCCTAAAGGCAATCAAGAAATAGTTACTGAAGAACCCAAAGGTGAAGAAAAGAAGCCGAAGTCAAGGGAATTCCAGTGGAAGCAAGAGACACTATAGAGGCAGTGAAGATATTCTTGGATGAGCAAAAAGAAGATTTTGATCTTGAGTTGGGAGATGCCCCTATTCATTTATCTACTTTGTCCCCAATTCAAAAAATGAAAGTTGCATTATTTGTACAAGCTAAGGCTAGGGAAGAAATTCTGAAATCCCACATTGAGGACAATGAATTGTTGAATCTTGCATCTGGTATTCTAGAGAGGATCATGCCTACTCATGTCAAGGATCAATCTAGTTCCTCCTTTGGTGAGCTGAAGAGACTTATAAATTCGGTAAGTACTCATTTTGAGTCACTTGAGAAGTCAGCTTTGGTCAAAGTGCATAAGGAGTTTGATGTCAAAAGGTTCAGTAGTTTGAAAGGTATGATAGCTAGAGATAAATATCTATTAGCTACCTATGTGAAGAATGTTCATAATGCTCTATCTGAAGGTGGAAAAGTTTATAAATCATGCTTGTCTTTGTCAAAACTTATTGAGGAAAATGAGAAGAAGGTTAAGGATCATGAGAAAGAGTTAGCTGCTATTTTTGATGGTTTTGATCTTTTAACTATTTCTGTTGGAACGCAAGAAGGTCAAGTTATCTCTTGAAAAAATAAAGAGTTTGAAGCATGAAAATGACATAATTATGGGAAGATCCTATGAACTTAGAATTTTAATTGGTCCAAAAATGGAAACTATGTTGAGTTATTTGAAGGAAGCACAAGATGCTTTAGTGATGAGTGACCCTGCAAACATGGAAACTGCTGAGATGTAATCTTATTTTCTTTGTGGTCATATAACTATTCTGGAGAGTCTTAAGAAGTATTGGGACTCAAGCTTACACTTGTTGAAAACAAATTTTGCAGACATTTTCAAATTTGTGTAAATTGTTGTACTCATGCAGCCTAAAGTTTTTATTGAGTTTTTGTATGCAGATTCCTTATATTTTCCATTGATGTCAAAAGGGGAGAGTAGAACAGTGAAAAATGTATATTCATCTAAGGGGGAGTTGTAGTTTTGAAGATCTTTTTGGAGTTTTGTTTGGTAGTGTATTTTTGTTGGTACTAATCTGACACTTAGTCATTTTTCACTAAGTGTTGCCATCAATGCCAAAGGGGGAGATTGTTGGAAAGAGACACTACACACTCTTTATGGTGTTGTCATTGATGGAAACCCTTGTCAGCTAGTCGATCTGCACATTGCATTTTGCTCATATCGGAAGATAGATTGAAGGTCAGTGGTTATCTATTAAGTTAGAACAAAGCATCTGGTAACTTCGTGTTCTTCAATTCATATGCAAATTTTCTATTGTTATTTTGTGTTGTGGATCTCAAGGGAGTATTACTCGATGCATAATCTATGTTATCTAAAAATCTTGGTGCCTCGCATCAATTTGGGTGAAAGCTAGGAGGTTCAGTTGCCTAATTTTCTGTTTGTTAGTGTTTGAAGGCTGACCCGGTGAATATGATGTGTCATGGATATATAAGGAGTTATTGTTTAAATGTTTTTGTGTTCGTGCATCTTAATTTGGGTCATCACTATGCTGTGGTCAACTCTTGTGGATTTTCATTGAATGATTTGATGATTTAAAGCCAATAGTTCATGAATGTTAATTGTTTTGTTGAATCCGACCTAAAGCATTCAAATCTCTTGTAGTGGATATATATAAGTGATCGATTATATCATTTTGGTGTGTGTTCGATGTGATTTGATGTATGTTATGAATATCAAAAGATCAAGAAAGCGATTAAGCATAGTTTCACTTGCACATTAAGGATTTTTGTGAAGCAAATTAAGGCAGAGCATAGTCAGTTTGAAGGAGAAAAATCCTACTTTCTTAGTTCAAATCCTTGGAAGTATTCCAAAATTTTGTAAGGCAATGAGCCTTTCTTATGTTAGTGTAATTATTCCCTTTTCCATTGTCATTTCACTTGTGATTTGGAAGTGGGGTATTGTATATCTTCAGGTCCTGGTTACCGAGTGGTGCATCAACATATACATCTCCATTGTCAATAAGGTCTTGGATAATGATCTTGAGCTTCATACAATTTTATGTTTTATGTCCTTTGATCTTGTGAAAGTCACAAAGATCCTTTTTCATTGTACCAAGGTGGTTTATCTTGTGGTTCTTGGTAGTTTTGGAAATTGGGGAGTGTAATCAAGTTTGGCTGTACCAATTTCTGCATGACTGATTCAATAGGTTCCCCTAATGTTGTGTATTTGCATTTAGGGTAGTTATTCCTATCGGGGGGTCTTTGTTGTTGAGTTTCAATGTTATTGATTTGCTTATTCTATGATGGTGGTGTGGTTTGTTGTATAGTTGGTTGAGCATTGGTTGGTTGATTGGTGTTTGGCCTACGAGCACTTATGACCACTTTAGCATCAACACACCATCGTTTGTCACGTTCTTGTTCTTATCCCACACATGGGACTTGTCATTTGAACTAGTAGATGGGTGGTTGTCTTTATACGCTTTTGTGTTTCCCTATGAGATTAGAGCTCACTCGATGTTGAGGGCCCTAGGGAAAAGCTCATCATAAGTAGTGATACATTGCATCTTCAAGTGGAAGGATAGATCCCTGTCAACATTAGCAATGATAATTTCTACTTATTGTTCTTCAAGAATGAGCCACTTGCTCTTACTAGCTCTTTGCCTCCATCTTTGTAAGAAATTAGCGAATGGTGCACCTTTGTTTTGCTTGAGAGTGTATAAATCTTCTAGGCTAACATCCATGTCAAGATTAAAGGAGAAATGGTCTATGAACCTATCAATTATTTCTTGGAATGTTTTGATACTTGGAGGCAATTGTGAGAACCAATCAATTGTTGGGCCCACCAAACTGTGTGGGAAGAGGCACATTAAATAAAAAAATTGTAGTCAACCTCCATACACATGATGTGGAATTATTTGATGTGATCCACATGATTTCCCCTCCCTTTGTATTTATCAAATTTAGGGACCTCAAAATTGGGAGGGAAAGGTACCATTGCAATGTTCCTATCAAATAGATATGGGCATAAGTTTTGTTGTGTATAGGGCTTCTTCCTTTTTCCCATTTGAATGTCATGGATTTATTGTGTGATGGCCTTGAGTTATGATGACATATCGTCTTGCAGGTTTGGTGGAGGAGCATATGTTTCCTATTGTGGGATGGTGGATGAATTGTAAGTGGGATTTTGACATGATGGGGTGTTGTATGGTGTGTAGGGTGGAGTTTGATACTATGAAGGTGATGGTGGTAGAGGTGTATGTGCTCCTAATGTGTTTGGATTGACAATGTTTTGTTGGGGATTATAGTATAAACCTTGTTGTTGTTGTTGTACAAGCACTTGTTGTTGGGTGTATTGTTGTTCTAGAAAAGATTCTTGTTGTTGTTGTTGTGCAACCAAGGATTGTTGTTTTTGTTGTGCGATTAAAGCTTGTTGTTGTTACAAGGCTTGAGTTTGGGATTTTTGATGTTGCAATGATTGTTGATAAGCTTATTGCACTTGCAATGCTTATTGTTGGGCTTGTTATTGTTGAAACGCTTGAGCTTGAGCTTATTGTGCTTGTAACGCTCGTTGGTAAGCCTGTTGGGCTTGTTGCAAGGCTAAAGTGTGAGCTTGTTGTGCTTGCAACATGGAAGTGTTTTGTTATTGGGATGGATTTTGGGTGATCATGGGTTGTTGATGCAGAGGGAATGGGACTTTAGGAAAATAACACAATGACTTCAAAGATTACAACGATGCACTCTCAAACACCCTTATAGAAATAAGGCTCAATGGCTCACTCATAAGTTATATGATTCCTTATGGACCTAAACCATTTGAACACTCTTAGGAGACTCAATCAAACTTGTCTTGAATGGTTTCAAATCCCCAAACCTCTGGCTTAAACACAAACTCACTTTTTGCACCTTGACTAGGCTTCTAGCCCAACTAGGCCTCTAGCGATGGTTTTTTGACTTTTCACTCAACTTTTCCAAAGGAATCCTCAATCTAATGATTTATTCAAATGTGGTTCATGATGCTACACAACATATCAAATCCATTATGACACTTGTTTTGGATCAAACCTACCAAAATCTGTTGTTTCCTCGAATTTAAGGCCTAATTAGCCCTCTTTTTCAAAGCAACCCCTCTCCAATCTTATCCCCTAACTAAGATACTTTCAACAGTGTCTCAAAATGTTTCCAATCCAAGGATTTTTAGGTTCTTAGACTTCTTTGACACCCTTAACACCCTCAAACACAAAACCCTCACTAAATTGCTCCAAAACTAGGGCTTCTTGAAAATTAGCTTTCCCAACACTTATAGAACCTTCTCTTTAACTTTTCAAAATTAGATAAACACATATAAACACCTTCAACTCAAAAATATACCCCTTATTCAGGTAGATCTCTTGCTGCTATACCTTAGGCTCCATTTTCATGCCCTTTCCATTATCAAATCATGGTGTACACCCTAGAACTCCTCTTTCCTGCACATTAATTTGTTATACCTGTATAATAAAAGTTAGATATGATCCATTCCATAGAATACAGTCACAAATTTCCATGAAATGGATCATTTATCCATGAAAACTCTCAAAATTAGTGCAAAATCTAAACTTTCCCTGTGGACAGTCAATGTATTATACAAGAAACTGATTGCTATTGCCTTTCAGAACATACAAGGGTTTAAAATAATGTAGATTCAAGTCCATAAATCATTCAATGGAACATTTCACCAATAACAATAAGATATTCATCAAAAAGACACAAGGAAATGCAAGAAATTGATGTTTTATTGCTTCTTCCTGTAGCAGTCCGTACAATCCTTGCAATATTAGCCCAACCTCCGTACAAATGCTTTCTCTAGGCTTATAGACTCATTCCACAACTGATCAAACCATTTTGCATTGATTTGTTTACATAATTGTTGCTTAAACTCCTAAAACCTATTTACTCGCCCAAAGTTGGATTTTTAAAATTTAAATTTTCCAACTTGAAATTTATTGAACTCTACTAACTAAAAAGCCTTCAAAACTATTACATTCTATCATTCAACCTTAATTAACATAAATAAAACCCTATACACCTATCTAGACTCTTAGGACACTACTGGTCCACTTACATTGCATTTTGGTCCTAGGGTCCTTATCAGGACCCTCAAGACTTTTGACTCCTTTAATATTTTTATCCATTTCAAAAGCCATTATAGGCTTCAAAATGTTATAGTCGATGTTCTGAGATTCTTGATAGGTCTTCATGACCCCCGCATTCTCCTGACTCTTGAAGTGTTCCTTGAAGAACTTGGGTGCCCCTGCACGAGTTGTGGATTGATTTGAGGTGGTTGCGAGTTATTTCGATTTAGCATTCCTTGTAAGATAGCCGATTGGGATGGAGGAATGTAAGTTTGTGGCCCTATTTTATTTTGCATGTTTTGGGGGACCCATGGTAAAGATTATGATCATGCCATTTGGTATTATGATGTCAAGGGCACATTCTGATCTTGGATCAATAGATTAGAAGGGTTCCCTTGATCGATGTGTTGAGGGTTTCCTTGTTGTGTTTGATGTGGGACCAAGGTATTACCTTGGTTGATGGGGTTTGTGATAAATGTGTTGTTTTGGTTTGGATTGATGATAAATGGGGCTGATGTGTTTTGTGGATTGAATTGAGTAGATTGGGTGACCACTTGTTTTGATGTATCTATGGCATTGTTGGAGCCACTTGTTAAGGGTTGAAATTGTGTGAGTATTAACTTGCCCTTTTTGTCCCATTTGAGATAATTGGTTCACATTACCTTGTGTAATGTTGGGTACACTATGGGTATTTGTGGTGATGGATGAAGATGGTTGTGCTCGAAATGTTGAGGTCATCATGGTGTTGTGGAATGTAAGTGGTTTGTGTGGATGTAGAGGGTGTTATGGAATGGTGGTGGAAGATTGAGGTGGGGCACCAAATGTTGGTGTCCAAGTGGTGTCTTGGGGAATATTGGTGTTTTGAGTACCCAAAAGTGTGTTTCCTCCCAAAGGGAGACTATGACCAAAATCAGTGGATATCCTAGTTACAAGACTAGGAGTTAATGTTTGACTTGGCACCAAGGATGGAGTTGGTTGATTCATATATTGGGTTAATCCTTGTGTCAATTTTTATGAGAGAAAAGTTGAAGCCACCTTTTCTAAGGTTCGACGATCTTTTTTATACTCAAGGAGTTCTTCCTTAGTAAGCTCAAGTGGGTTGTTTGTGGCATCTTTAGATACCTCAAGCAGTCCCAATGGATTTTGCAGTTGTTGTGAGGGGGTAGAATGGCTCCTTGGATAAAATTCTTATGGTTTTGGATCAATTGTGGTAGATGTGACTTTGGTTTGTTCCATGATTCTCTTGTGTTGTGATCTTGTTGTAACCATAAATTTTGGGTCACCTATGGGAGAGGTATGTTGAGATTTATAATGTTGAAACTCTCTGTTTGACTCAAATTTTTGTAAAAGGGACCCTCTAAGTTGTTTTGGACCAATGGTGTGAATGGAAGATGAAAAGGGTGAATGATATGGGGGATGAACTTTCTAAATTTTTGGACAACACTTTTAGACAAAGAGGTTTGATGATTTGATGTATTGGATAAAAGGTTTTAATGAACTTGTAAATCTTTAAGGTAGACTTGTGACCTTTAAGATAGACTTGTCCACAAATATGATAACCAACTAAACTAAGTGCGTGGAAAAGGATCCATTTCAAACATAAAGTATCTAAGTTAGGGGATTGGTTTAATAAATGTCTAAGTCCAAAGTGTTGGTGTATCCAAAAATTTCTAAAGTTGTTTGGTAAGGTGAAATGTGAAATATGATAAAGGTGGATGAAATTTTTGACCCAAAATATTAACCTAAAAGGGACCTTTGTTTGCAAGACCAAAGTGGTGAGAAACATGCTATACCTCTAAAGAAACAAAACCTTAAGAACTCAATGATTTTGGTAATAGAACTCAATGATTTTGACAATATAACTCAATGATTGGGACAATAGAACTTGGACTCCATGTTTTGCAATACTTTCCTTGTCTAAATTTTTCTTGTGTTTTGGGAGTCAATGTTTTGGACATACATCAATGTGGGGTGTTCCTTTGATTCAATATTTTCCTAAATGAGATTGTTTCATTACCACAACAAGAAAGTTTTAATTAATGTTCAAACTAAGAATGTCTATGTCAAAGCAATGTTTATTTCACAAAGCATATTATGTGAAAATCATGTAGCTAAGGCCATAGTTCCCTATGTTAACTTTATAAAGTGTGGATTTAGATATAAACCCAATATTTAAAAGCCTCTAAGGATAAATATTTAGGGACAAGAAACAATATTAAGACTTTTAAAAAGGTATCCATACTTAATCTAAAGAGTTTGAAATTTGATAAACTTGTTGATGTGTGCTTAAGATGTTTTGGAATCTAACAATGTGTCAAATTGACTCATAAGCAATAACATTCCTAGCTCAAGTGGGTATATTATTCTTAGTGGGCTTGCCTCATGCCCTTCATTGTAAAAGAGATGATTTTACATGCAATCAAGGAAAGAGTGTAGAGGTATGTTAACAATGAACTCTTAACCTCTATAATTCAACCAAAATCAGACATGGCAAGTACCTTCTTGGAATCTAAGTTCCAATGCACCACTTTAAAGAAATCATTGGAAGGACAAAGTTGGCCACTACTTAAACAAGGTTCTTAATGACAACAAACCGAGAACACCATGACACATATTCATTTGCTTGTCCACTTAAGGCTCTTCAACCATTCCCGTTCCACTTAAGGCGAGGGATTAGGTGCAGTGTGTTATGGATGCCCCAGATTGATGCTAATTTCTCATGATTTCACATCCTTTATTTAAATCCTGCTGGTAAATGTGCTTGCGAGAACTTGCCTAAAAGTTTTCCATTGCGAGATGCATCTCATAGTAAGTCCTATCTTAAGGGTGACACAAAGCATGAAAGTATACTTGAGTATTTCTCTTCACCCAAGATCACACGAAGCACAAGGGGAGTGGATACGTACTACAAGTGCACATAAGCAAAGAAAGTACACTTGAGTGTTTCTCTTCACCCAAGATCACACAAAGCATAAGGGGAGTGGATACACACTACAAGCATACACAAGAAAAGCAAGCAATCATTCATTTTAATCCCATAAAGCAAAATGACTTCATTTTAAGCACTAATGGAAGTATGTGTTTGTTTTGTGCTATTTTAACCAATATGGAAAAATGAGGATATATGGGTCCAATTTTAACCAACTTTGAAAGTAAATTTTAAACCCAATGGAAGTTTATTTGGTCCTAAAATACAAAGCAAAGTAACATATGATGGGTTATAATTGTACCATAAGCGTAAAACACTTTTACAACATATCATCAAATGATAGTATGCTTCTTCACTTCAATTTTTTCTTTTCTTTTCAAATCTACAAAACTAGTTAGCCTCAAAAACAAAAACTAGATGTCAGTGGAATGTTAGAGATCATATGAAGTTAAAAATTTAAAGCACATGTGAAAAATATCTCTGTGTTTTCTTTACCAATAAAAAGCGTCACTTAAATCAATTGCATCGCTGAATATGTCAAAAGCATTTCCATATTAGAAGTGCATTGCTCTGGTGAAAATCACGTGCATCACTCTGCAGTAAAACATGGACATCAATTGCATCGCTATATTTGACATGTCACCAAATTTAAATTCACGATACCAAAAAAAGATAAATGTGTCGCTATATTAAATATGCATCACTAAATTAATTATTCATCTCTGAATTTAAACCAAAGTGCGTCATTGTATAGCGACATGTATCAGATGCATCACTAAATCCATCAAAAGCATCGCTATATCTACAAACATAAGAACATAGGAATCTAAAGAGAAATTCATTGGATTCGGTGAGTATAGCCCTCCTTCTAACGCCAAAATGTGACCAAAGTCAAAGTATGAACTAAATATGCTAGATCCAAATAAATTTAAAACCTATTTAATGTCCTAAGCGATGATCTCAGTGAGATATTGAAAATTTCAAAGACTAACAACCCATTAAACTAATTATGAAAAACACGAAAAACATAAGGGGAAATCTATTCTAAGACCTCAAATCTTATCCCGTTGGGGGAGTGGTGTTGCATTGATGTGGAACGACGACCCTTTCCCAATCCCTTGGATAATATGAGTTGTTCCAATCATTTTTAATGAAGAAAACCAATGAAACTGATGAGATATGAAGGAAACATGGTAAAAAACCAGTTTAACATGGTGAAGATGAGTGTTAAATGCTAAAAATGCTTGATGGGGATGAATGCAATCTATGCTAAATGGAAACAACATTGAAAGATGCAATCCATGTGTTGGCCTCCTTTAATGGTTTAATAACTAAGCCTTTAAGGTTGTGACTTAGAGATTGAAAATTTGCACTAAGTAGCTATCTCACTCATCATGAAGGTGCATTTCACTTGTCAATCCAGGGACATAAACTTGAAATGGGTTAGCATTGTATGTGCACTAGGACTTCATTGCAATCATCCATAAACTAGGAAAAAAATAATGCTGGAAATAAAGTGTTGGAAGTAAATCAACTTAAACACTGAACATAAATCAAAATTTGCACTAAGAATTAACAACTAGATTGGAAATGAAGGATAGAAATGAAAATCTCAGCAAATAGATAGGAAAGTACTCTATCTACCTTGGCTGCAAGAATAGTTACAAAATGGAATTTTAGTGGCTGTAGGGACAAACAGTTGCTGAAATTGAAACTAACTACTGAACAATTTTTTTTTTTAAACTAATAGATGGAATTCTCACCAATTGGGCCCCCTTGGGTGAGTCTCCCTTACACTAACTCAAATGCAACAACTCAAAATGTCATATTATTTCTCCAGAAAGAAGAAGTGCAACATCTCAGTAGTTGAACTGTAAAATTGGAAAATGTGAGTACAAACTCAAAATATCCAACCTTTTCAAAAGGAGCATCTAACCATTATTTATAGA
>VDFB02264148.1:0-60515 GCA_007258455.2 Sequoia sempervirens | reverse complement strand
GGTGGAGGAGCATATGTTTCCTATTGTGGGATGGTGGATGAATTGTAAGTGGGATTTTGACATGATGGGGTGTTGTATGGTGTGTAGGGTGGAGTTTGATACTATGAAGGTGATGGTGGTAGAGGTGTATGTGCTCCTAATGTGTTTGGATTGACAATGTTTTGTTGGGGATTATAGTATAAACCTTGTTGTTGTTGTTGTACAAGCACTTGTTGTTGGGTGTATTGTTGTTCTAGAAAAGATTCTTGTTGTTGTTGTTGTGCAACCAAGGATTGTTGTTTTTGTTGTGCGATTAAAGCTTGTTGTTGTTACAAGGCTTGAGTTTGGGATTTTTGATGTTGCAATGATTGTTGATAAGCTTATTGCACTTGCAATGCTTATTGTTGGGCTTGTTATTGTTGAAACGCTTGAGCTTGAGCTTATTGTGCTTGTAACGCTCGTTGGTAAGCCTGTTGGGCTTGTTGCAAGGCTAAAGTGTGAGCTTGTTGTGCTTGCAACATGGAAGTGTTTTGTTATTGGGATGGATTTTGGGTGATCATGGGTTGTTGATGCAGAGGGAATGGGACTTTAGGAAAATAACACAATGACTTCAAAGATTACAACGATGCACTCTCAAACACCCTTATAGAAATAAGGCTCAATGGCTCACTCATAAGTTATATGATTCCTTATGGACCTAAACCATTTGAACACTCTTAGGAGACTCAATCAAACTTGTCTTGAATGGTTTCAAATCCCCAAACCTCTGGCTTAAACACAAACTCACTTTTTGCACCTTGACTAGGCTTCTAGCCCAACTAGGCCTCTAGCGATGGTTTTTTGACTTTTCACTCAACTTTTCCAAAGGAATCCTCAATCTAATGATTTATTCAAATGTGGTTCATGATGCTACACAACATATCAAATCCATTATGACACTTGTTTTGGATCAAACCTACCAAAATCTGTTGTTTCCTCGAATTTAAGGCCTAATTAGCCCTCTTTTTCAAAGCAACCCCTCTCCAATCTTATCCCCTAACTAAGATACTTTCAACAGTGTCTCAAAATGTTTCCAATCCAAGGATTTTTAGGTTCTTAGACTTCTTTGACACCCTTAACACCCTCAAACACAAAACCCTCACTAAATTGCTCCAAAACTAGGGCTTCTTGAAAATTAGCTTTCCCAACACTTATAGAACCTTCTCTTTAACTTTTCAAAATTAGATAAACACATATAAACACCTTCAACTCAAAAATATACCCCTTATTCAGGTAGATCTCTTGCTGCTATACCTTAGGCTCCATTTTCATGCCCTTTCCATTATCAAATCATGGTGTACACCCTAGAACTCCTCTTTCCTGCACATTAATTTGTTATACCTGTATAATAAAAGTTAGATATGATCCATTCCATAGAATACAGTCACAAATTTCCATGAAATGGATCATTTATCCATGAAAACTCTCAAAATTAGTGCAAAATCTAAACTTTCCCTGTGGACAGTCAATGTATTATACAAGAAACTGATTGCTATTGCCTTTCAGAACATACAAGGGTTTAAAATAATGTAGATTCAAGTCCATAAATCATTCAATGGAACATTTCACCAATAACAATAAGATATTCATCAAAAAGACACAAGGAAATGCAAGAAATTGATGTTTTATTGCTTCTTCCTGTAGCAGTCCGTACAATCCTTGCAATATTAGCCCAACCTCCGTACAAATGCTTTCTCTAGGCTTATAGACTCATTCCACAACTGATCAAACCATTTTGCATTGATTTGTTTACATAATTGTTGCTTAAACTCCTAAAACCTATTTACTCGCCCAAAGTTGGATTTTTAAAATTTAAATTTTCCAACTTGAAATTTATTGAACTCTACTAACTAAAAAGCCTTCAAAACTATTACATTCTATCATTCAACCTTAATTAACATAAATAAAACCCTATACACCTATCTAGACTCTTAGGACACTACTGGTCCACTTACATTGCATTTTGGTCCTAGGGTCCTTATCAGGACCCTCAAGACTTTTGACTCCTTTAATATTTTTATCCATTTCAAAAGCCATTATAGGCTTCAAAATGTTATAGTCGATGTTCTGAGATTCTTGATAGGTCTTCATGACCCCCGCATTCTCCTGACTCTTGAAGTGTTCCTTGAAGAACTTGGGTGCCCCTGCACGAGTTGTGGATTGATTTGAGGTGGTTGCGAGTTATTTCGATTTAGCATTCCTTGTAAGATAGCCGATTGGGATGGAGGAATGTAAGTTTGTGGCCCTATTTTATTTTGCATGTTTTGGGGGACCCATGGTAAAGATTATGATCATGCCATTTGGTATTATGATGTCAAGGGCACATTCTGATCTTGGATCAATAGATTAGAAGGGTTCCCTTGATCGATGTGTTGAGGGTTTCCTTGTTGTGTTTGATGTGGGACCAAGGTATTACCTTGGTTGATGGGGTTTGTGATAAATGTGTTGTTTTGGTTTGGATTGATGATAAATGGGGCTGATGTGTTTTGTGGATTGAATTGAGTAGATTGGGTGACCACTTGTTTTGATGTATCTATGGCATTGTTGGAGCCACTTGTTAAGGGTTGAAATTGTGTGAGTATTAACTTGCCCTTTTTGTCCCATTTGAGATAATTGGTTCACATTACCTTGTGTAATGTTGGGTACACTATGGGTATTTGTGGTGATGGATGAAGATGGTTGTGCTCGAAATGTTGAGGTCATCATGGTGTTGTGGAATGTAAGTGGTTTGTGTGGATGTAGAGGGTGTTATGGAATGGTGGTGGAAGATTGAGGTGGGGCACCAAATGTTGGTGTCCAAGTGGTGTCTTGGGGAATATTGGTGTTTTGAGTACCCAAAAGTGTGTTTCCTCCCAAAGGGAGACTATGACCAAAATCAGTGGATATCCTAGTTACAAGACTAGGAGTTAATGTTTGACTTGGCACCAAGGATGGAGTTGGTTGATTCATATATTGGGTTAATCCTTGTGTCAATTTTTATGAGAGAAAAGTTGAAGCCACCTTTTCTAAGGTTCGACGATCTTTTTTATACTCAAGGAGTTCTTCCTTAGTAAGCTCAAGTGGGTTGTTTGTGGCATCTTTAGATACCTCAAGCAGTCCCAATGGATTTTGCAGTTGTTGTGAGGGGGTAGAATGGCTCCTTGGATAAAATTCTTATGGTTTTGGATCAATTGTGGTAGATGTGACTTTGGTTTGTTCCATGATTCTCTTGTGTTGTGATCTTGTTGTAACCATAAATTTTGGGTCACCTATGGGAGAGGTATGTTGAGATTTATAATGTTGAAACTCTCTGTTTGACTCAAATTTTTGTAAAAGGGACCCTCTAAGTTGTTTTGGACCAATGGTGTGAATGGAAGATGAAAAGGGTGAATGATATGGGGGATGAACTTTCTAAATTTTTGGACAACACTTTTAGACAAAGAGGTTTGATGATTTGATGTATTGGATAAAAGGTTTTAATGAACTTGTAAATCTTTAAGGTAGACTTGTGACCTTTAAGATAGACTTGTCCACAAATATGATAACCAACTAAACTAAGTGCGTGGAAAAGGATCCATTTCAAACATAAAGTATCTAAGTTAGGGGATTGGTTTAATAAATGTCTAAGTCCAAAGTGTTGGTGTATCCAAAAATTTCTAAAGTTGTTTGGTAAGGTGAAATGTGAAATATGATAAAGGTGGATGAAATTTTTGACCCAAAATATTAACCTAAAAGGGACCTTTGTTTGCAAGACCAAAGTGGTGAGAAACATGCTATACCTCTAAAGAAACAAAACCTTAAGAACTCAATGATTTTGGTAATAGAACTCAATGATTTTGACAATATAACTCAATGATTGGGACAATAGAACTTGGACTCCATGTTTTGCAATACTTTCCTTGTCTAAATTTTTCTTGTGTTTTGGGAGTCAATGTTTTGGACATACATCAATGTGGGGTGTTCCTTTGATTCAATATTTTCCTAAATGAGATTGTTTCATTACCACAACAAGAAAGTTTTAATTAATGTTCAAACTAAGAATGTCTATGTCAAAGCAATGTTTATTTCACAAAGCATATTATGTGAAAATCATGTAGCTAAGGCCATAGTTCCCTATGTTAACTTTATAAAGTGTGGATTTAGATATAAACCCAATATTTAAAAGCCTCTAAGGATAAATATTTAGGGACAAGAAACAATATTAAGACTTTTAAAAAGGTATCCATACTTAATCTAAAGAGTTTGAAATTTGATAAACTTGTTGATGTGTGCTTAAGATGTTTTGGAATCTAACAATGTGTCAAATTGACTCATAAGCAATAACATTCCTAGCTCAAGTGGGTATATTCTTCTTAGTGGGCTTGCCTCATGCCCTTCATTGTAAAAGAGATGATTTTACATGCAATCGAGGAAAGAGTGTAGAGGTATGTTAACAATGAACTCTTAACCTCTATAATTCAACCAAAATCAGACATGGCAAGTACCTTCTTGGAATCTAAGTTCCAATGCACCACTTTAAAGAAATCATTGGAAGGACAAAGTTGGCCACTACTTAAACAAGGTTCTTAATGACAACAAACCGAGAACACCATGACACATATTCATTTGCTTGTCCACTTAAGGCTCTTCAACCATTCCCATTCCACTTAAGGCGAGGGATTAGGTGCAGTGTATTATGGATGCCCCAGATTGATGCTAATTTCTCACAATTTCACATCCTTTATTTAAATCCTGCTGGTAAATGTGCTTGCGAGAACTTGCCTAAAAGTTTTCCATTGCGAGATGCATCTCATAGTAAGTCCTATCTTAAGGGTGACACAAAGCATGAAAGTATACTTGAGTATTTCTCTTCACCCAAGATCACACGAAGCACAAGGGGAGTGGATACGTACTACAAGTGCACATAAGCAAAGAAAGTACACTTGAGTGTTTCTCTTCACCCAAGATCACACAAAGCATAAGGGGAGTGGATACACACTACAAGCATACACAAGAAAAGCAAGCAATCATTCATTTTAATCCCATAAAGCAAAATGACTTCATTTTAAGCACTAATGGAAGTATGTGTTTGTTTTGTGCTATTTTAACCAATATGGAAAAATGAGGATATATGGGTCCAATTTTAACCAACTTTGAAAGTAAATTTTAAACCCAATGGAAGTTTATTTGGTCCTAAAATACAAAGCAAAGTAACATATGATGGGTTATAATTGTACCATAAGCGTAAAACACTTTTACAACATATCATCAAATGATAGTATGCTTCTTCACTTCAATTTTTTCTTTTCTTTTCAAATCTACAAAACTAGTTAGCCTCAAAAACAAAAACTAGATGTCAGTGGAATGTTAGAGATCATATGAAGTTAAAAATTTAAAGCACATGTGAAAAATATCTCTGTGTTTTCTTTACCAATAAAAAGCGTCACTTAAATCAATTGCATCGCTGAATATGTCAAAAGCATTTCCATATTAGAAGTGCATTGCTCTGGTGAAAATCACGTGCATCACTCTGCAGTAAAACATGGACATCAATTGCATCGCTATATTTGACATGTCACCAAATTTAAATTCACGATACCAAAAAAAGATAAATGTGTCGCTATATTAAATATGCATCACTAAATTAATTATTCATCTCTGAATTTAAACCAAAGTGCGTCATTGTATAGCGACATGTATCAGATGCATCACTAAATCCATCAAAAGCATCGCTATATCTACAAACATAAGAACATAGGAATCTAAAGAGAAATTCATTGGATTCGGTGAGTATAGCCCTCCTTCTAACGCCAAAATGTGACCAAAGTCAAAGTATGAACTAAATATGCTAGATCCAAATAAATTTAAAACCTATTTAATGTCCTAAGCGATGATCTCAGTGAGATATTGAAAATTTCAAAGACTAACAACCCATTAAACTAATTATGAAAAACACGAAAAACATAAGGGGAAATCTATTCTAAGACCTCAAATCTTATCCCGTTGGGGGAGTGGTGTTGCATTGATGTGGAACGACGACCCTTTCCCAATCCCTTGGATAATATGAGTTGTTCCAATCATTTTTAATGAAGAAAACCAATGAAACTGATGAGATATGAAGGAAACATGGTAAAAAACCAGTTTAACATGGTGAAGATGAGTGTTAAATGCTAAAAATGCTTGATGGGGATGAATGCAATCTATGCTAAATGGAAACAACATTGAAAGATGCAATCCATGTGTTGGCCTCCTTTAATGGTTTAATAACTAAGCCTTTAAGGTTGTGACTTAGAGATTGAAAATTTGCACTAAGTAGCTATCTCACTCATCATGAAGGTGCATTTCACTTGTCAATCCAGGGACATAAACTTGAAATGGGTTAGCATTGTATGTGCACTAGGACTTCATTGCAATCATCCATAAACTAGGAAAAAAATAATGCTGGAAATAAAGTGTTGGAAGTAAATCAACTTAAACACTGAACATAAATCAAAATTTGCACTAAGAATTAACAACTAGATTGGAAATGAAGGATAGAAATGAAAATCTCAGCAAATAGATAGGAAAGTACTCTATCTACCTTGGCTGCAAGAATAGTCACAAAATGGAATTTTAGTGGCTGCAGGAACAAACAGTTGCTGAAATTGAAACTAACTACTGAACAATTTTTTTTTTAAAACTAATAGATGGAATTCTCACCAATTGGGCCCCCTTGGGTGAGTCTCCCTTACACTAACTCAAATGCAACAACTCAAAATGTCATATTATTTCTCCAGAAAGAAGAAGTGCAACATCTCAGTAGTTGAACTGTAAAATTGGAAAATGTGAGTACAAACTCAAAATATCCAACCTTTTCAAAAGGAGCATCTAACCATTATTTATAGAGAGAAACTACTGACTAACCCTAACTACCTAGGTAGTCGACTCCATCAAAATAGGAGGATGCTGCTTATTGAAAACATAGAAAAAGATGGAGGAAGTTATGCATGCGCTAAATTGGTCAAAGTAGACTTGCTTCAACGAGAATCTAGCACAACACACTCCCTAGATTTGCTCAACAAAAAATATTCCCATTAAAAAGGTGGTTACATTCTTTTATTTTAATTAGGAATTTCCCTCCATGAGAGTTTTCCTGCTTTGAATTCTTAATGAATAGCTTCTTGACTTTTTGGTAACTGACCAATTGGCAAGAATTTCTCCCATGAAGCAGGCTTTGTTGACATCAACATTATAGTGGAAACCTGCACAATAGCATTAGCACACACAAGCAAATGTATATCTATAATTACCTCAGTAACATTCATTCAACCACTTGTAAATTCAACAAAGATAATTCTTAGAGCATGATAATGTCATTAAAGTCATAGAGATAAACTTATGCCAAGGTCTATGGTTTTAAGGAAAATATCAACAACCAAGTGTCAAAGTATATGATAGCAACAAAAAATATGTAATGGACCCTATCAAAATTGAGCCATTAATTGAGCTCATCATTCCCCCCAACCTAACATTTTGCTAGTCCTCCAGCAGAAGGAGCATTATTCTTTTTCCTACTTAATGCCCTGAAGTCAGCTTCTTCCAGCCGTCCCACATCATTCTTTGTAGTGTCAAAATTAGGATCTCAATAGAACCCTTGTTTTCTCTCTAGTCTATTCCATCTTTCCATTTCTGCAGCTATGTCATACTGGTAGAACTTGTAATTTGGAACATGCCACAATAATGTAGGTGGCTGAAATGTTAGGGGAAGCCAAAACTGTTGCTTCCTTCTACCAACCTGTATGTACCTCTCAACTCTTTTGCATACTACAACATAGTTATGTAAAGAGTGGGGTTCAACTTGTTTCAATTCTTCTGGTAAACTATTCCACCTCTGTGCTAAGTATCCCATTATTGATTTTCTTGTGGTTTCAACTACCTTCTCATATTATTTGTAGGTCTCTTCTCTAATAGGCAAATAATTATATGTAAATATCTAATAGGCAAAGAATTCTTTGTACTTGGGGCGGTAAAGAATTCTATGCCATGTCATGAAAATATTTCTAGGGTTACTAGATTGAGCTTTGAGAGGTAGGGGAGTATGAAATTCCCTTTCCTTGTAAGTTCTATATTGTTTCCCCCAACTAATCTCATTTTGAATCTAGGACATAAATTCCCTTAAATGGAGGTCTCCAATACATAGAAAGGTATTCCAATCATGATCATTAGACAAAACATAATTGTGTAGGTATAATTCACATAACAAATTTTTAACATCAGGAGGAGTAAGCTGATAAGCTTGGAAAAATTCATGTGGAGTGTCAAAGGTAGGACTCAAACCTGAAATGATCCTTGATAGCTTAAGGGAAAGATTTCACTCCTTCAAGTGTAGGGCATACACTCTAGGGGGAGTTCTACATGCTAGCATTTTGGGTATTAAATCTACCACATTATCTACCCTTTCCTTCAAGGTAACAATTTATGCATTCTTTTCTTCAATCTCTGCATCTTTTTTTTTAATCTCATTCCGCAGCTTGCACTTTTCCTTTTTCCATTCATCTTCTTTTCTTTGCATCTCACTTCATAATTTTAGAGCTATGTCATTCCATGAAAAGGTAGGAGGTTTATGTATTCCAACCAAAATATTCCTTGGCCCCGATTCTTGTTGTTCACATAACACCAATTGCAGTGATTCATATTGTTCCTCCTACTCTGACTATAGGAACTCTGGATTCTCATCTTGTTCTTGTTGCAAGGGTTCCTAACTTTCATCTTGTTCCTTGTTCTCAACCTGTTCTACAATGACAACAAGTTTTTCCAATCTGATATTTGCTTGATCCTCAAACATATCTTTTTCCTCAACATTCACTTGCCCCATTAGGGATTCTTCCTCCTCCCTAGATTTTTTTCTAAGCCTAGGGCTTCTCTTTGGAGGTGCACCAGTAGATGGCCCAGCTGGTTTTGATCTCTTAGGAGGGTTTTTGTCTTTTCCTTCAGCTGCAGGAGGAAAAGTGTTATCAACCTTTTATTTCCTAGGGGTTGGTGTTGGTTTTTCTACCACTTACTTCTTGGCCTTTCCCTTTCTCATTTTTGCTTCTTTCATTTGTGCCTCTTCTCTCCTAAGGGAAGCCCTTGTTTGAATTGGGGTTTTGGCAGGGACATTATCATTAGAATCCGAGGGTGAACTTTCCTCTCCTAAATATTCTGACTCAAAAGACCCAATTTCAATAGCTTGCTTAGCTGTAAGAGGGTTTGAACTAGGGTTTACACTAGAGGTTGATGCTCTGGGAGTAATTTTAGCAATCCTCACTTCCCTACTAACCCTACGGGGTTGAGGCTGATCTATAACATGTCCTGGTCTAAATCGATCAATGTTTAAAAACTCCTCCCATGTCATATCAGCTACTTCATGCATAAATTTTTCCACTAGTAATTTGATTAAACAATGGTGAGAGAAATAACTATCCCTACCTTTCTGCATTTTGGCTGCCATGATGGCAAGGAGATGATATAACACATTGGGCACGTTCATTCTTCCTCCATGCCTCATATGGTTCAGGAGCTTGAAGTGTATAGAATGGAGGCATGACTGGTGGCTCTCACAAGTGATGTACTTGACAATGTGGACAATTACTTGTCTCCATGGATTTGGGAGAGTTCTCTTTGTACCTTGTTTATCCACAACCAATGGAGGGTAACTAGGTTCAGTAAATTCAGCTCTGGCTGACCTTACATCTTTGGTAGTAGGGTATGGCTCACCATCAGTAGGTAAACCCGTTACCTACACATTTCTTTCCTCGGTAACGATCACCTCCAATCCTTTTACCATTACTTTCCCCTTAGAGAATGTATATGCAAATTCCTACACAATGTCTTCATTGTAGCTGTTGAGCTTCAAGAAATAGTCCAACCATCTGCAATTTCTAAACTCTGCCAAAGAAGGTGCATCCTACATTACCACGTTATGTACTATGGGTTCATTTCGAATTAGCTGGCCTCCCATTGTTCAGCTACTCGTAATCAAACAATCACTTTGCTAAATTTCCTTTTCCTATAATCTCTTCCTGAAAACCCCAACTTCTTCTTCTTGCAACTCTTCTTTCTATCGTACTAATGCCAATGTCATGTAGCTTACCAAATTAATTTTGTTAGGTGACATTTGAAATTATTTCTAGGAAATAAAGATTCATTAATGAGGTGTATTATCGAAAGAAATGGTGATGGTTCAGTGACATTTCACACATGCAAGCCGTCATTTCAATTTATCATTCAAATTGGCTTAGTTTAAATTTGATGGTATGGATGACACGTGGACTTGTGAGTTGACACTCCCCCCCAACCTAATGTACAACATGTGTTTGCATAGGCTGGTTGATAATTACGATTGTACAAAGTGGAGTACAATTTCATGCTATGTGAAATTTCTACATTTAATTACAGTAATTAAAGAAATGCACTAAATATAATAAAGATATAACAAATTGATTTGCACATACATGAAATCTTGGAGTATCTTTGCAAAGAATGTGGAGAAAGTACCAATTACCTTTAAGAAGTATGGTTGAGCAATTAATGTAGTGGTGATGAAATGGAATGAAGTGACGGTGAAGTGGAGTAATGGTGGGGTTATGAAAGAGAGAGAAGATGGAGATGGATGGGCGGATGGGTGGATTAATGAAGAAGTGGACTCCCACAAAAGTGGAAGTTTTTATTATGAAGTGGTTGCACATGTACTTGGATCAGTCAGAAGGAAGGACACTAGGTCCACTTCCTTCGACTGCAAGAAGTTCGAGGGTTGGGTATTGATTAAATTGCTGCATGAATTCTTCCTTGGATGTTGGCTTGTGATACTACCTTAGATGGTGATCATTGACCAGAAGTTTGAATTTGACAAGGTTAATGGTGATGAGTTGTACAGCTTCGTAGGGAAAGACTTCTACAACTTCATACGGTCCCAACCATCTAGTCTGCAATTTGCTCGCATTGTCTTGATACCTGGAGTCATAAAGGAGTGCCCAATCACTAGACTGAAACTTCTTGTCCTTTATGTACTTATCATGCCATTTTACCCTTTAATTTTGCACTACCTCAGTATGATGCAGGGCTGTCTTTCTCATCTCCTCCAAATTATTCAGTTGCATGATTCTATCCTTTTGTGCCCCAAAGATATCCATCCCTAAGTCTAGTGTAGTCCTAAGAGTCTTATGCTCAAATTCAATGGGCATCATAACTATCTTCCCATACAATAATTCAAAATGAGTGAAACCTGTGGTTGTTTTCTAGGTGGTCCTATAGGCCCAAACAACTTCTGGCAGTTTATTTGCCCAGTCTCTGCTATGAATAGCCACTGCTTTTATCAGAATTGCCTCAATTTCCTTGTTGGTCACCTCAGATTGGCCATTCACATGAGGGTGATAAGGAGTAGACTTCTTGTGCCTCACATTATATTCATTAACTAGTGCGATGACAAGGGTTGATGTAAATTGAACCCCTTGATCAGTCACTATCTCCCATGGAACCCCATAACGAGTGAAAATTTCCTCATAAAGAAATTCTACAACCTTATTATCTCTTGCATGCTTCATTGCTTTAACCTCAACCCACTTGGTGACATAATTAGTGCAAACCAAGATGTAGGATTTACCATTTGATGGAGGATCAATGGGACCTAAAAAATCCAGTCCCCATTTATCAAATGGAGTGATTACTACTTGGGGGTAAAGGGGCATCTCATCAGATTTGGTTGGCTAGCCCATCCTATGGCATCTATCACACTTCCTTGTATACCTACCTGCATCCTTATGAAGTGTGCGATAGTAGTATCCTGCATTAAGGATCTTCATGGCTGTCCTCTTGGCTGCAAAATTCCCTCCATAGGGTTCATTGTGACATGCATGAAATATATCATATGTCTCATCTTCTCTTACACATATCCTCATGACATGGTCTGGTCCAATGTAGAATAAACAACCAGAAATCCATGAAAAAGGAAAGGTTTTCTCAATGAGTACCCTTCTCTCTTTTGGAGAGAAATGAGGAGGAACTTTCCCTGTAACCAGGTAATTGGCTAAGTCAGCATACCAAGGAGTATGTACACTAATGGAAAAAAAATGTTCATAAGGGAAAGAGTCATCAATGAATTCATTATCTTCTAATGTAGTCAATCTAGAAAGAAAATCTGCTACAACACTTGCTTTTCCTGGTTTATCAACAATGGTGATGTCAAACTCCTACATCAACAACAACCATCTGTCTAGCCTACTTGAAATGAGGGGCTTATTCATGAGGTATCTTATTGCTGCATGGTTTGTATGAATAAAAATCTGATACCCTATTATGTAGTGCCTAAATTTGTTAAGGGCATAAATGACTTCCAACATTTATTTTTCTGTCACATTGTAATTGAATTCAACCCCTTGTAGGTTTTTGCTGAAAAAATAGATTGCATTCTCTATGGTTCCTTCTTTTTGTCCTAATACTGATCCTACAGTATAGTCTGATGCATCTGTATGAATGTGAAAAAGAAGCTCCCAATTAGGACCTTTGAGTACAAGAGCATGGGTTAAAGCTTCTTTGAGATCAAAGAATGCCTTGTCACAGTCCTCTATCCACTAGAATTTGACATCTTTAGTGAGAAGATTGTACAATGGTGTTGCCATTTTGCTGAAATATTTAATGAAATACCTATAGTACCCTGCATGACCCAAGAAACTTCTAACATACTTTTTCTTTGCAAGAATAGGAAGATTGGTAATCACTTCAATCATGGTTGGGTCTACTTGAATTCCCCTTTTATAGATGTAGTGCCCAAGGACTACTCCTTCCTGCATCATCATGAAACACTTCTCACCATTTAATGACATGTTATAATCTTCACATCTGTATAAGACCTTCCTTATATTCTCTAGAGCTTCTGCAAAATCAACACCATAGGTAGTAAAATCATCCATATAAATCTCCATACAATCATGTGAGATGTCTAAAAATATACTAATGACTGCCATTTGGAAAGCTACAGGTTCATTACACAAAAAAAATGGAAGCACATAGTAGGCATAAGTCCCCCATGGATAGGTAAAGGTGGTCTTCTCTTGATCCTCAAGTGCAATTTGTATCTGGTTATAGCTACCGAATTCATCTAGAAAAGAAAAATACTGCTTGCCTGTAAGGGAATCCAGTACTTGGTCTATGAAAGGAAGGGGAAAATGATCCTTTTTGGTGGTAGAATTGAGTTCCCTGTAGTTAACACAAACTCTCCACTTACCTCCCTTTTTGGGAACAATCACTAATGGGGACACCCACTGACTATTTGAGATGGGGTAGATAAATCCTGCATCCTATAATTTTTGTAGTTCTCCTTTGACAATCTCCCTCAATGCAGGGTTGATTCTCCTTTGTGATTGCCTTACTGTTGTGCAATCATCTCTGATATATATGTTGGCATATGGCTTATAGTGTTGTCATTGATGGTAACCTAAGTCATTATTCCGGTCCGCAAATCATAATTTGTTCCTATTGACAGGCAGAGTGAAGAACCTAGTTTTTACTGGAAGTGAAAATGAAGAACAAGGTATCCAATTAGTATGTTGATATGTATGCTTCACCGGATTATCATTTTTAGTTGTGGATCTCGAGGAAAGTTGTTAAGTATCTATGTTATCTTATTATTAATTTCTGTGATGTTGCATCAATCGATAGTTAAGTTAGAAGATCTGGCAGAATTTTTTTCTATTTATTTGCTAATGGTGGCCAACTTAGTGAATGTTGCATGTCGTGGATGTATAAGGAGTGATTGTTTAAATATTTCTGAGTTCAAACATTTTGTTTTGGGTCCTAGCATAACATTAGCCAACTTTGATGGGTACACATCAAATATTAAATGTGAATTCAACCGACTATTAGAGAATATTTTTATTTTGCTGAAGTCGACATAAAGCGACTAAATCCTTGATAGCGGATATATGCGAGTTCAGGTTATTCATTTTGATGTATGTATGGGTGTAAAGAGAAGAGAAGATGTGTGTGCAAATATTAGATTAGTTGAGTGAATTTTGCTAGTGCATAAGAGGATTTTTGTGAGGTGAATTAAGGCAGAGCAGAGTGAAGTGTAGAATCAGACAGAAGGTCTAGAATTTGATCTATGAGCTTCATCAGAACTGATACTACGCATTTGCAGATGCTACTTTCTCAGTTCAACCTTTTGTTGTAATCCAAACATTTTGTAAGGTAGTGAGCCTTCCTTATTTTGAGCAATGAGCTCTAGGTAGTGTGCTTGAATGCATGTGCATTCCCTTTTTCTTCATACTTTTAATAGAGTATAAATTGTGGATTAACCTCCACCGTGGTTTTTCCCCTAACAGGGTTTCCACATAAAAATCTTGGTGTTATGGTGTTTTGATTGTTTCTTTTTTGTGCTTGCATCCTTACTTCTGTTGAAATGTTGTAAATGGTTTAAGATCTAAAATGAAATTTAAATATTGTTGAACACTGATTCACCCCCCCTTTTAGTGTTCCTTGAGTCCAAAAATATATCCTATGAGTATAGAGCTTAGGGTCTAATCCCTTCTTGTCATGGTAGTCCCATGAAAATGCATGCTGGTGGGTCCTCAATAGATTTGTCAAAGACAATTACTGCTCTTGACTCAACTTGCTATTAATATTTAGATGTTTTCCTTATGACACTTGCACTTGTGTGGTTAACTCTATCATAGTTGCTTCACTAATACTTGGCATTTTTAGTTCATGTGGCAGTAATGTGTGGAGCATATCATTTTTCGCAGGAAGTTCTGTTGTAGGAAGAGTGGGAAAAAGTGTCTTCATTGAACTGGCAGAACCAGATTCATGAGTAGATGACTCTTCATGCACCTCATAATGGTTCTGAATTATGTGGGACAACACTTCATCTTCCTCCTGAAGCTGTATGAAAGAACTTTTTCCTATTATCATGAGTTGTGCTATTGAATTGACTTCCTCAGCCTTCTCCCCAACATGTGGCCATATGGTGCTATCCATGTCATGGGATGGTTGAGTAGGAGGGTAGAGAACAAGATTTTTGGTATTCTTCCCATAAAAAATGGTTATGTTCCCTAACCAACATCCAATATAGGCATCTATTGTGGCTAACCATGGCCTTCCTAAAATAATGGGACACCCGTTTAGTGTAGCTTTAGGAGAAAGAATCATAAAATCTGCTAGGTTCTCCCAAGAATCTAGAGTTACCACAAGGTCCTCTACTATACCATCAGGTTTGACAGTGGAACTATCAACAAACTACAGAATAGTGGGAGTGTGCCTCATGTTTGTAACATTTAGTTGCTGCAGAATGTCCTTGGTCATCACATTTATTACTACTCCCAAGTCAATTAGAGCATTCCTTATTTTGATTCCATTTATAACAACTCCTACCATAGGACTACCTAGGTCAGTGTACTTAGGAACTGTAACTTTTCCAAGCATGATGTTTGCTAACTGTCCTACTACATGAACCATGGTGGGGTCTTTCCTTTTCCTCCCTGGCTTTTTGAGGCATGCTTCTTTGATTGCTTTTCCATATATAGGGATATATTTTATGACTTGAAACAAAGGTATCTTGACACATGTGTTTCAATTGATCCAAAATGTCAAAGGTTGGTTCCTCCTTTTCTTTCTTCTATTTAGCAACCTCTAACCTTTGAGGAAATGGTGGATCTTGGGTAGTCTGCTAAACTAAAATTGGTTCAAGATTTTTAGGCACACTAGGCTGAATGGGGACATTCAGAGGCTCCTCTTCTTCCATAAGAAGCTCAGTGATAATAGGAGTGGAAGGAGCTAGCAAAGTCATTCCTGAATGCAAGTGGATGTCACTCACACTCACAACATATGTAGGAAATTGATTAGGATTTGCAAAGTATATTGGTTGCTGCTGCTGTGGTTTGTTATTTGGATTAGGTGTGGGATGAGCTGGTAACTGAGTAGGTCTAGGTGTGCTTGAACTTGAGCTATTAGGAGGAGGCATTATGGTTGGATGCTGGGGTTGTGAAGGTGGTTGCATGTAACTAGTTGTCTAGTTTGGCCATTGCTGTCCTCCCCTCCATTGAGATGTTTGTTGCCAGTTTCTTGGAGGTGGTTGCCAATTTCCTTGAAATTGCCGCCAATTCCCTTGAGGTTGTTGCCATTGGGGCAGAGAGTTTTGGTGATTAGGCTAGGTACTTGGAGGGTTATTCCAAGTCTGAGGTGGATATCCTCCATAGTTTGATGGATATGGGGGTTGCCATTGGTTACTGGATGCATAAGAATTGTAATAAGGCCCAACAAAAGATAATGGATCTTGTGGCATACCTTGTCTTGGAGCCCATGGCATCCTTTGTGCAATGTAGTAGACTTGATCATCATCACCCTGGATTGGTTTGAATTCAGGTGAAATATGTTTGCTGTCAATGTTAGCTACCATTTTGCATCTATAGTCCTTCTTTTGTTTGCAATGAGGGAAGTATTCTGCCAACATTGCCTCTGCCTCCTCATGCTTCTTCTTTGCTTGAAGTGTATCCAGTTGGGTAGCTAGATTGTTTATGATGTCTTACTTGAAGTCTGCCAACAAGTGAGTAATCTCCATTCTTGAAACTCTATTGGTGGATGATTTGCCCATAGAGGATTGGTAACCTCTTCCTTTCTTTGAAGCTGCCTTGGAATAGTTCTAGCATATTTTCTTGATATCATCCCAAGGAACTTGGGTGATATCTCCTCCTCCCATCAGGTTCAAAGCATCAGTGTAGCTGTCATTAATTCCTCTTAGGAAGAGCATCTTTTGAGACTCTTCATTAAGTGTATGATGTGGATATTTTTGTAGGAAAAATAGAAACCTTGAAATGCAATCCTCCAAACTCTCATCTTCCTTCTACAACATCCTAAAGATGTCATCTCCTCTCACATCACTTCCCTTGCAATATTCCTTGTACTTCTCAAGGAACTTTGTCTTAATTCCGTCCCAAGTGTCCATAGTATTTATGCCTAAGCTCATAAACCATCTCAATACAACTTCCTTCAAAGTGGTAGGAAACAACTTAAGCCTATGAGCATCAATGGTATAGTCATAACTTTTGTAGAGGATATCAAATTCAAACAAGAAAGTATTAGGGTATTTTGTGACAAGTCCATAGAACTTAGGGAGTACTAAAGCAGGGATATTTTTAAGGTTATCAACTTCATTGTAATGAGCAATGGAGAATAGAAAAGCTGGTTGGTTAGGTCTATTTCTGTGTCTATTCTCATTATTCTCATCACCCATTCCTATCTGATGAAGTTCCAAAGCAAGTGGATTCTCAATTGGATTCTAGTTTTGAAAGGAAGTTTTAGAATTGGTTAGATTGGGAAATGCATTAGCAAAAGGGTGTGCTTCTTCCTCATCTTTGTCTCTTGGTAGATTTTGATGCTCAACTAGCTAGAATGGATCAAGGTCATTAGGAAGGAATCTCCCATGAGCATCTCTTCTTCCATTATGCATACAGTATCAACCAACTCACACAAAGAATTGATGAAAGAATAGGGGGTCATTAATTTTTCTAAATGAGGGTTATATTAAGAGCAACTTTTAGAAATACTACAACAAGAAAGAAACCATCAATGACTCCAAATAACTTCCTAGTTTGACACCATCCCTGACGACGTCGCCAAAAAATGTTGGCCTTCTTTAATGGTTTAATAACTAAGCCTTTAAGGTTGTGACTTAGAGATTGAACATCTGCACTAAGTAGCTATCTCATTCATCATGAAGGTGCATTTCACTTGTCAACCCAGGGACGTAAACTTGAAATGGGTCAGCACTGTATGTGCACTAGGACTTCATTGCAATCATCCATAAACTAGAAAAGAAATAATGCTGGAAATAAAGTGTTGGAAGTAAATCAACTTAAACACTGAACATAAATCAACATTTTCACTAAGCATTAACAACTAGACTAGAAATGAAGAATAGAAATGAAAATCTCAACAAACAGATAGGAAACTACTCTATCTGCCTTGGCTACATGAATAGTCACATAATAGAATTTCAGTGGCTGTAGGAACAAACAGTTGCTGAAATTGAAACTAAATACTAAACAGAAAATAACTTTTAAACTAATAGATGGGATTCTCACCAAGTGGGACCCCTTGGGTGAGTCTCCCTTACACTAACTCAAATGAAACAACTTAGAATGTCATATTATTTCTTGAAAGTAGAAGTACAACATCTCAGTAGTTGAACTGTAAAACTGAAAAATGCGAGTACAAACTCAAAATATCCAACCTTATCAAAAGAAGCATCTGACCATTATTTATAGAGAGAAACTAATGACTAACCCTAACTACCTAGGTAGTCGAATCCATCAAAATAGGAGGATGCCGCTTATTGAAAACATAGAAAAAGATGGAGGAAGTTATGCATGCACTAAATTGGTCAAAGTAGACTTGATTCAATGAGAATCTAGCACAATGCTCTCCCTAGATTTTCTCCAAAAAAAATATTCCCATTAAAAAGGTGGTTACATTCTTTTATTTGAATTAGGAATTTCCATCCATGAGAGTTTTCCTGCTTTAACTTCTTAATGAACAACTTCTTGACTTCTTGGTAACCGGCCAATTGGCAACAATTTCTCCCACAAAGTAGGCTTTGTTGACATCAACATTATAGTGAAAACCTGCACAATAGCATTAGCATGCACAAGCAAATGTATATCTATAATTACCTCAGTAACATTTATTCAACCACTTGTAAATTCAACATAGATAATTCTCATAGAATAATAATGTCATTAAAGTCACAAAGATAAACTTATGCCAAGGTCTATGGTTTTAAGGAAAATATCAACAACCAAGTGTCAAAGTCTATGATAGCAACAAAAAATATGTAATAGACCCTATCAAAATTGAGCCATTAATTGAGCTCATCACCATGGATGAAAACTATGCTAAAATGGATGCAAATTAAACTAACATGGAAGCCATTAATGGATGCTTAAGCTAATATAAATGAAGATTAATCTAAAATCCTAACAAATGCTCAATATAGATGCAAGTGAGTATGAATTTCAACAACATAACTTTGCTATCAAAATATGGATCCATTTCTCTCCAAATAGTGATGTATTTATAGGAGAGCAAATGAAAAATCAAGGGATTGAATTGATTTTATCTATTGATGGTCAATATTGAATGAAGGGGGGAACATGGATCAAGGATTCTCATCAATGGATGAGAATTAAAGATCACATAGATCAAGGAAAGATCAAGAGATAAGAATTATTCAAACAAACACACTTTGTAACAAACTTTTGTTACAAAGTTTGTTTGAAAGAAATCATTCCCTTTTTTGGAGTCAAATAGGAGAATATTCCTTTAGAATATTCCCTATGCAAGTGGATGGGGGGGGGAATTAGCAATTTAGTAATTAAAACTAAATTTGAATGTGCAAGATGAGGAATGATATGATATCCATTAAATAATTAACTTATTTAATGAATAAGGAGTTCAAAATGACATTTAATTAAATAATATAGGATCATTTAGTTAAATGAGAGGAATTAGGGTGTTAAATTAAATAATTTGATTTATTTAATTAAATAGGGTGAAATGCTAGTGTGAAAGGATATGAATTAACCTAATTAGATTAATTAGATCAATAGATGAAAGTGATGCATTCAATTAAATAACTAGGCTTATTTAATTAAACAAGCGAAAGAGGATGCATTTTAGGAAGAAACGGTTTTAGTATATCAGATTCATGTGTGTAGTATCATTTAGGACATTTTTAAGCGTCTACAATGAGTAACTACTAAAAAGAGAGGAGATCTTCTGGAAAGATAAAGCTAGAGAAACATGGTTAAATGAAGGGGACACTAACACTAAATACTTTCATGCCACCTCCAAAGAAAGGAAAGTGTTTAGTAGAATTGAGAAGATAAAAAATGAGAATGGAGGTGTTCTAAGGAATAAAAATGAAATAAAAGGGGTTGTAGTAGCTTTCTTTGAGAAAATTTTAGGGTTAGATAAAAGTATTAATGATTACATAAACAAAGTAATGCTATACTGTATTCTAGATCTTGGTTCAGAAGTAGATAATAATATGTTGAAGGAGCCAATAACATTAGAAGAAATATGAACTGTAACTTTTTAGCTTCATCCAGGGTAGACACTAGGTCCAAATAGATACTCTGCAAGTTTCTACTAGAAATGTTGGCCTTTCATTGGGTAGAAAGTTTGGAAAGTGGCATAGGAGTTTATGAAGAAGAAAATATTTGTAAAGGATATCAATAACACAACCATTTCCCTAATTCCAAAGAAGAAAGAGTGTTGCTCCTTTAATGAGTATCGTCCAATATCCCTATGCAATACAATATATAAAATCATAACCAAAGTATTTGGTAATAGGCTAAAAAAGATGCTAAAAGCTATTATATCAAAGGAGCAAAGTGGCTTTTTCCTAGGACAAAAAATAATTGACAACATCATTGTAGCTAATGAAGCAGTGCATACTATGATAGTAGAGAAGGTGCAAGGAATGATGATCAAGCATGATATTAGTAAAGCATATGATAGAATCAAATGGGACTTCCTAATTGAGATACTTCAAAGATTTGGGTTTAATAAAGAATGGATAGATCTAATTCACCATTGCATATCAATGGTCATATATTTAATTAATGTGAATGGATCTATTTGTGGCTTCTTTCCTAGCACCAATAGATTAAGGCAAGGGGACCCCATATCCTCATTCTTATTCATAACCATGGTAGAAGCTATGGGGAGATCAATCAAGGTGAAATGGGATAATGATCTTTGGAAGGGGATTAGAGTAGTACAAGGGTGCAATCCTATAATGCATACACAATTTACAAATGACATAGTACTCTTTGGTGAAGTAAATATAAAGGAAGTGGAAGCAATCAAGACTACATTAGAGGAATACTCTAAAATATGAGACCAAATGATAAATAAAAAGGTACTCTATCTTATTCTTCAATATAAGAAAGGTAGTATAGAAAAGGATAGCAAAGCTATTGGGGTTCACAATCAATTCAATTCAAGCCAAACATTTTGGGGCTCAATTAATATCTGGCCAAAGTTGCTCACAACATTGGGAAGTGATATTAGATAAATGCAAAAATAAGGTAGCAGCATGGAAGAACAAATAGTTAACATTGGAAGGGAGAATCCTAATGATAAAGTCAGTGTTGGCAGCAGTTCCAATATATGTTATGTCATGTTTCCAAATCACACACAAGATTGAATCAAGCCTAGAAAGCTTTATGAAAAAGTTTTTGTGGGAAGGGGCTAAGGAAGAAAATAAAGGAAAAAAGGAGGGAGAAGCAGGTTTGAGGAAGATGAAGACTCAAAATGTGGCGTTAGGTGCACAACTAACCTGGAAAATGTATAAAGAGCCAAGAAGACTATGGTGTAGAATCTTTTAGAACAAACATCTTGACAGTCAGGACCCAAAGAGAGTTTTAACTATGGGAAACATAGTGGGTGGATCTGCTATTTGGAGATTTCTTTGGGATAGTAGGAAGATCATCATAAAGAATCTAACTTGGAAAGTAAACAATGGGAGATAGGTTGATTTTTGGAGGGATTCGCGAAACAAATATAAAGCCTTAGAAGAGATGGATGAGTTGAAGGACTGCATAAATCTATTACAAGAGCGATATGGGACCAAGGTAAGAGACTACATTAGCAATGACCCTCCCAAATTTGGAAATCAATATGAATGGATTAATATAGACACAATGCATATCGCAGGGGACATAAAATCAATCCTCAAAAAAGAACTCGAGAGTAGAAGAGTTTTCATAAAAAAAAGAGAGGATGAAATAATATAGTGTGGAGCAAGATCAAGAGAGTACTCAGTCAGGCTGGGTTATTAGATCCAAAATGTAATTCAATCAAATGTTTATTGGCCAAGCCAATTATGCTGGCACCCATCAATATTACCAAAATTAGGCACTTTCTTGTGGGCAATACTACACAAGAGTATACTAACAGTTGATAGGTTAATGAAAATTGATATACAAGGGCCAAAGAGGTGCATACTATGCTATAAAGATTGTGAGTCAGGGAATCACCTCCTCCTAGAATGTACATATGCAAAGAAATGTTGGGATTGGATCCAAGGAATTCTGGAATGACCAAGTGTAAGACAAGTAGACCTAAAAGAATGGTTGAAGAGTTTTTCCAAAGGAAAAAGAGAAGCTATGTGGTCAAATCTATGGATTAATGCTCCATCTATAATTGTGTAGCACATATGGAAAGAAAGGAACAAAAGAATCTTCCAGGAAAAAAGTATGGAAGCAAAAATAATAATGCAAAAAATTGAAGAAGGTTTATGTGAATAATTAAATGCAAAATTCAAAATTAAATCAGACACCAAGTTCACAGGGTGGGATGATGAAATGAAAAATAAATGAGACAAACTAGAGAGGCCCAAGGGATAACTAACAACCAATGCGGAAATTAGAAAATGAATAGTCTAGAATATCTAGAACAAGACAAATTCAAGCTTAATTTTGATGGTTCAACAAAAGGAAATCTAGGTCTAGTAGGTGAAGGCTATATTATTAGAGATAATAAAGGCTCATGCAAATGGGATCTATCCAAAAAGATAGGCAATGCTATAATGAGGTAGAAATGGAGGCATTGGCCCTTGGTCTATGGCTAAGCAAAGAGAAATGCATTGAAAATATAGAAGTGGAAGGAGATTCGTTGTTATGCATATAAGCAATAAGGGAAAAAGTTATGCCTAACTGGAAATTAGAGGCTTGGGTTCACAAGATATGGAAATTACTGAATCAATTTGAGGACTTCTCACTAACACATGTGTATAGAGAAGCCAATGGGGCAACAAACTTGTTCATCAACTTTGGTGTAAGACAAGACATAGAAGTCATTATTGTAGAAGATCCCAATAACTGGGAATGTCTCTAAGATTTAATACTAAAGGATCAACAAGGCATTGGTTAATGTGTGCAATTCTATGCACTACCCATGTCCCATATCCAACTATACACCCATCCCATAGTATAATGCAATCTCAGTTGTGCCCTAAACCTTAAGCTCATAAACTGTCTAAAACCTTTCCATCAAATGATGCTTTAGGGATAAACTAATACCTTTCTAGACTCACAATAATTTTTTTTGCACAAAACTCAAGGATTTGGTTTTTTAGCTTTTAGAATCATTGAAAACTCTCTCAGCATAATTAATCTAACCCTTGCAATGGCCCTTTGGTTCCAAAAATAACACAAACTAACCCTTTGTCCTTCCTACCTTACCCATGCTTTGATCCATTACTCAAACTTAACGAGTTGATAAGCGACTCCTCTATTTCACTGGTTAATTCATCCTAGATTTTAGGCAAACAAACCAAAGCAACAATATCACGACAAAGAAGCATTAAAAACCTAAATACAAAGGATAGTTTACATCATTATTTCTTCAAAAGTAGCAACTCAATATCAAAATACAATCTATTTAATATTAAGATAACTTTAATTTCCAAATAAGATAAGTTAAAGGAAAGCCCAATGCATACAAGACAAAAGGAATTCTCAAAATCGAAAACCTATAACTTAGTTTTCAAAATTTTGGGATGAATTGAAGTATTATGCAACACTGCCATCCATAAAATATAAAGAGTGTTAGTGTGAATGGGGTTATTTCCTAACTAGATATTAGTGAGAACCTATTCCCATCATTAATAAGTTTACTTAGGACTTATTTTCCTAGGTGGCATTATAGAAACTAGTAGTCAATGGGGCCATATCTCATTAATAGGCATGTAGTTATATAGGCATTTAATATTTCTCTCATGCATTTATGATTATGAATTAGGAATTTAGTGTTTGCAACTAAGGTGGTTATCCAACTACCTCTCCTCTTGCCTATATAAGGAAGGATCTTGTACATTTGTAAATCATCTTAGAGATTCTAGATCAATTCAACATAGATCATCATTTGATCAAGTTCTCTTGTTGCTCTTGATGCATCATTTCTTTATTCATGTGATGGTATTCTTTTGTGGTTGATCCTTTGAGGTGTGCACATCTTCATTTGGGTTATTGTTCATATTTCCAACATGGTATCAGAGCTTAGTCCATAGAAGATCCATCTCATATCGAGAAGTTGAGCTAAGGAGATTATTGTAGGCTGAAGGTTTTTCATGAAGGGCTAGTTTTCTCTTCTAGGAGACAACTGATTTTTGAGGCACTTTGGGCCAAATTTGACCCTACCATTGTGTTCAAAAGGTTAGAAAACCTAAAGATCTCCTTGCCATTCGTCGAGATTCGACTTCATCATCTAGACACCATCAAAGGTTTTTTTGCAAAAAAATATAGGGGCTTTGATTTAATTTAAAGTCGACATTTTATTTGGGGTTCAAATATTTCATTTCCGTGGATAATATTGAATATTGGTGGCATTTATTTATTTGAGTGGACAAATTAAAGTTGGTGGTCAATCTATTTATATTGGTTGGCATATTTATTTTCAATCAAATGTGGGTTTGAAATATTTAAATCGACGTATATTTATTTCAAATTTCAATTGCCAAAAGGCAATATTGAAATTTGTTTTTTATTGTGTTGATTTCTCCAAAGTTTGCAGCAAGCCTTTATTTACTGCTGGTTGTGTGTACCATCTCTATCAGAATTTATTGTGTTGTCGGCCCATGCGAAGGCTCTTCTCCCACTGGGGCTCATCACATCCTGCATTTGTCACCGACTGCCGACTATTTCCATTGTCCATCGGAGATTCTACTATTAGCTGAGATCTTTACTCCACCACCCACAGTCTCTACCTCTTCATTAGCCATGGTTTTATTAAAGACCAGGAGCTACAGCCGGTGGAGGAGCCACCAAAAATGCCACCAAAGTGCTCTGCCTGACCACAGCCCTGCCGCCACCACAGGTGACACACTTTTTTTTGAAACTAGCATTAGCCCTGAGGTCATATTGCAGCCCACGGGCCAAATTTTTTTGCCCTAAGTGTTTGATTTTTTCACCTACTTAGCCTACACCCCTCAACAAGGCAAATTTTTTCTATGAAGCATAAATTTTCGCTAGGATATCAGATTTTCATAAACAAGATATCATAAGAAAGTTGATTCCATGTACTTCACAACCATGTAGAGTATTTTTCTAGATTTTTTTATGGGTACGAATAATAGCTATCAGAAGTTAGTACTTCCATGTGGACTCCTGAGCTCATATATTTTCACCATTTTATCAGATTTTGGAGATTCCCGTGACATTGTGAAAGTGATTCAAAGCTATATCATTCTGTCCATCTACTTTTTCAGATTCAACCCCAGGTATATTCTATTGAGTTTTGCAATTTGTGGCATTTTCTTGATAACTTGGACATACTGTAATTTGGGAAAGGTTTGTTTGCATTGGAGGCTTTATTTTCACTGGAACATCATATTTAGAAGTTTCTATTTGATATTGAAGGTCAATGTCTTTGTAATATTGGAGATCATTCATAGTGCATTATGGGGTTTGCATATTATCCTTCTATGATTATGTTGCAAAAGGGAAACTATAAATAATGGAGAGATTGCATCATCACCCATCTCCAATCACTTCAATTGTTTCCAAATTTGTATGGTTTAGTTTCCCCTCCTGATACAGTTATCCACAAATTTTCTTGGAATTGTAGTAGATATAATGTCTTAGAGGTCGTTGCTATGCATGTTGCTAATGATGTTTTGAAAGCTATTGATAATTATGATTTTACTCATATCCTTTGGACTGAGATTTGGGAGATATATTGAGATCCTGTTACTCCACCATTCCCCAATGATCATGATTTAGAATGTCATATGCCTCTTCATTCTTCAGACATGATACCCTATGATGATATTGCTATGTAGGAGCTTACAGATTTGGAATGCTTTGAATCTTTAGATGAGGATGTCAATGGTTCTTTAGATGCTTCTTCTCCATCAAAGACAGTTGATGTGCCTTCACCTTCAGTGATTCCTTGTCTAGAGTCATTGATTGAGGCTTCCATCATTCTTATTCAATAGGACATATTCATTTTTCCAAACTTGGGATCACATGATGGATTTGTTTTAGATATTGAAGACTTGGCTACTTCTACAAGTTTGGAGGACATTCTCGAGGGGATATCTCTCCTCTATGCAAATTCTACTTTGGAGGGTATTCTTGAGTCTCCACATTCCATTGTTTCAACCTTGATTGGGGATCCTGATCTTGGTGAGACTACCTTGGAGGCACTTTATTCCTTTTTAGAGATTTCATATATGAGGATTCTTCCCTCTCATTCCTTCATGGAGTTGGAGTTTCTTCAACATCTACCATTGGATTTGCTTCTTCCTAGTGGGAGACATGTGGTTTTTCATCATTGGACACTCTTTTGGCTTCATACTTCTTTCAGTGGTTTTGAGGACACTTCATTCTGGGGGAAATCTAGTCTCCACCTATTCCTTCAATGGAGGGATCATTATATTGTAGTCTTTGGATCTTGTTTGATAGATCAGTTTCTGCATAGTATTAGTTTGTCACCTTCTTCATTAATTGGGCATATACCTAATTTGATTGTGGAATCTTCATCTTCCATGGGCAAGGAGACATGAGAAACTTTTAGAGACATCATCATCATACACATTCATTCTTCCTTCCTTCAATTCCTATCCAGAATGGGAAGCATCCATGATTTTTTTTTTGGTTTTGTTTCTTCCAAAAGGGAGTCAAGTTGTTTGTCGACATTGGATCATGTTTTGTCTTCAGGAATTTACCATTTTTGTAGGTGATTACATATTGTGGGGGAGCTACATAGTCTCTCTATTTCCCTCTTATGGGGGGCTATTGATTATATAGTACTCTTGTGATGGATGTAGCTCTTGGGGGGTATTGATGTTGAGACTTTCATACATATCTTTCATTACTTGTACATGATTAGTATTAGATTTTTCATTATATCTCTTTTTTGGGGAGGATTTTTGTCCCATGTGGTTTTCTCCTTTTCTCCATTTGTAATAGATCACATTTTCATTTGTACATGGGTACCTAACATGGCCTAGAAGTCAGGACCCATCATATTGCATTATTTGCATCATAACTACACTCCCAAGTTGCACTTATGGGGGGTGTTAGTGTGAATGGGGTTATTTCCTAACTAGATATTAGTGAGGACCTATTCACATCATTAATAAGTTTACTTAGGAGTTAGTCTCCTAGGTGGCATTCTAGAAACTAGTATTCAATGGGGTCATATCTCATTAATAGGAATGTAGTTATCTAGGCATCTAATATTTCTCTCATGCATTTATAATTATGCATTATGCATTTAGTTTTTGCAACTAAGGTGGTTATCTAACTACCTCTCCTCTTGCCTATATAAGGAAGGATCTTATACATTTGTAAATCATCTTAGAGATTCTAGATCAATTCAACATAGATCATTATTTTATCAAGTTTTCTTCTTTCTCTTGATGCATCACTTCTTTAATGTGGATGGTATTCTTCATGGTTGATCCTTTGAAGTGTGCACAATTTCATTTGGGTTATTGTTCATATTTCCAATAAAGAGTCTTAGTTATATATGGTAAAATAGTCTCTAGATATTACATATTTGAATATACTTAAATTGGATGGTTTTTAGCCCAATTGAATGTCTCAGTATTTGATTTTCTTAACCTAAATAGAGATGTCATTCTAAACCTAGGAAACTTACACTTTGTGCCCTTATATCAAAAATGGGCTTGATCTTGCCATAGCCCTGTAAGATATTTTTTCTAGCCTATTGTTCTTAAACTTTAACCTAGATTTCTACCATATCCTGAAATATAGTAAAACTTGAGCCTAACCAATAGGGTTCCTTCAAAATTAACGAGGGGAGCTTCATTCTTCATCAAAATATATAAACTAGGCTATCCATTGGAAGTCTTGGATGGGCATGAAATGGTACATCTGCTTTAAGAAATCATAGCCAACCTTGACCCTGAAGCAGTGCATCTAGTACTCATTTCCTAAAATATCCAAAAAGAAAGGAAAAAATATTCAACATTTGGATCCTGATGGCAGCCCAGATCCCTAGGATGTGGAACCCCTTCACCAAATCAGGAAGCTTCCAATACCTCGTCTAAACCCTCTAGTAAATTTGAATCAAATATTTCTTTGGTTAGGGTGGCTATCATTTCCTTAGAAACCCTAAAATCTAGTAGTGAAGCTATAAATCGAGATGAAATATCAAAGTTAACTCGATAACGC
This sequence comes from Sequoia sempervirens, assembly GCA_007258455.2. Lineage (NCBI taxonomy): Eukaryota > Viridiplantae > Streptophyta > Pinopsida > Cupressales > Cupressaceae > Sequoia > Sequoia sempervirens. Next base: position 32,325 of record VDFB02264148.1, on the reverse strand, counting down.
TCCTTTGAAACTAAAAACTCCTTTCCTAGTATCAAATGAACAACCTTTATGGTCAAATGATCATTTTCCACCAACACATTCTTCAGGTGATGGTCTGTTATCCACCCCATGAAATCCAATTAGCTCTTGTTGCTTTGCAAGAAAATAGGAGTCTCCATAGTATGATAATCGAGCTTTTTTTATTTTTCATCATATTGTACTAATATTAAAAGACCAATTTGATTGAAAAATAGGTACCTTCAAATCATTATTTGGCAAGATGAAGTGATGAATGAGAACCAAACGTGCTAATTTCTAGAGATCCATGGGAGATAACACATGTATTGAGAGGCTTGATACACACTCTAATTGTCAACTCAACATCATAACAAAGACAATAGGCAAGGAGAGGAGTCGAAGTGAAAGCCGAATGAGAGAACTGGAAGATAACATTAAGCAAGGCTTACACAAACATCATTACCTTTTCAATTCCATGTGCTATTTGCTGCATTATAACTCAATGTAAATATTTAGTGAATGACACCATGTCATATCACATGATTTTCACTGATTTTTGGGTGTTACCCCCATAGTTAACAACTTACCTTATATAAAAAAAAATTAATTAATTATATATTTATTTTTCTTATGTAAAATTTAGGTAACGAGCCATGCCCTTAAATTAAACTCCATGTCTATGTTTTTAAATAAATATATTTCAAAAAAATCATTTTATATATTTATATCTATTATTATAATAATTTAAAATAAATAATAATAAACATTTTAATTATGGGGGCGACCCTTTGGTGAAGTGGTGGGGCTTCTTGTCTGTAGGGCCAACAACCAAGGTTTAAACCCCGTGGGGTCTTTCCCTACCGCGTCAACAATTGAGACTGATTTTCCATGGTGTTAAGGGGAGACCCTTTGGTGAAATGGTGGGGATTCTTGCTTGTAGATCCAAAAACTAAAGGCTCATACCCTTAATATCATAAAATTTTCATCATACAAGATGGCGACTATTGGTGTATCTGTTGGAGAGAAGTCTGGTTTAGTGGCGAGCAAGATACGAATTTGGGCTTTTCTGATACTGCAGAGGGTAAGGCGAGATTGTGTGGTGAGGATAAGCTTTTGATCCTTGGTGGAAAATCTGGGAAGGATGGGTCGTGCGGTGAGGATGTGGTCAAAGATGCGCATTTGGAGGAGAGGTGTGCAGGTGAGACACTCAAGGTGTCTTATGATGGTTGTCCCTCGTTGGAGTCGGTTCCTAAGATCTAAGGGGATAAAGTGGATGTTGGTTTTGAAGAGTGGGTCCCATTAGGGGAATCTTGTGTGGCTAATCTGAGTATTCCTCAGATTGAGTTTGCTTTGGTGGAAGACAATTGGACGTCGGGGAAGTCTTCCTTGCTGGGTCAGAAATGGTTTGACCTTTTTTCCTCTAAGCTTAAAGGAAAATGCATTGGTTTTGAGTCAGTGTCTTCATCTAACGAGGAAGGTTTTTTTCCCTTCTCTATTCCAGATTCTCTTGTTGACAAGAATATTGCTAAAATGGATTTCTCCCTGGTTGGCAAGGTTTTAGGTCCTCGACCTAATATTGAGGAGGTTTGCACTTGGGTGCGTAAGAAGTGGGCTTTAAAAGGTCAGGTGGAAGTTGCAACCATGGCTAAAGGCTTCTTTTCCTTTTCCTTTTCTTGTGATGAAGACTTGAGAAATGTGTTTGCAAAAGGGCCTTGGTCATTTGGGCATCTATCTATGGTTCTTCATCCTTGGGAACCTAGGATAGATTTTTCCAAATGTCTTTCTAATTTTTCTCTTGTGTGGGTTAAACTTTTGAACCTGCCATTGGAATATTGGGATGAAGAAGTCTTCAAGGAGGTAGCAAATTCTTTTGGAAGGATTGTCTCTATTAATGAGGCCACTCGCTCCAGGAAGTGGTTAGTTGTAGCGAGGTTTTGTGTCATGATTGACCAAGATGTTGTGTTGCCTGAGTTCTTCTTCTTAACATCCAAGGTGGGGTCATGGAAGTAGCATATTATTTTTGAAAATCTCCCTTTTGCTTGCTTCAAATGTAAGAAGATGGGGCATTGGGCTAAGCATTTCCCTGTGTTTGGTGTCCCACCAAAGGTTGTTAAGCAAACCAAGGTTTGGAAGATAAAGGAACCTAAAGAGAACCAAGGTGAATCTGCTGTTGGAAATGGTATGGAGGGTGAGGTGAATATTGAAAATCATCTTCTTCCTCCTGTTGAGGCTGGCAAGGATCCAAATATTTGATGGAGGAGGCTGTTAATCACTCTTTAAATTAGGATGTGGATCATGTCTCAGAGACTGTGTGCTCTCCGAAAAGTCCTGTGGTGGAGCCGGCTGTTGTTCTACCATCTTCGCTTCTTACTAGTTTGGAGCTGGTGGTTGGTGATGGTGGTTTGGTTGTGGCTGACTCTGTGAGTAAAGATGAAGATGGTTATACCCAGGTGCGTGGTCAAAAGGATAAATATTCTTCTTCCTCCCTCAGCCTCACAAAGGCGTTACCATGAGAGGGTAGAAGGCAGATTGTGGGTCTGTGTCAAGGGGCCATAGCATACCTAACCTATAGAAGAGTAGGGAGAGGGAGTGCAAGCAAGATATTGTTGAGGGGGTCCAGAAAACCCTCTTTGATTTGTGCTCTAAGAGCACTCCCTCTTCTTGCAAATGAAGATCATTTCATGGAATATCAAGGGGTTGAATAACTTGCATAAGCAAGACCTCTTGAAGAATCTTTTTCGAGACCATAAGCTAGACATCTTGTTGATCCAAGAGACAAAAATGCAAATTGATAAGTTGGAAGCTTTTAAGAATCTGTTCTATAAAGATTGTGGGTTTCATGGGGTTACCTCTTAAAGAGCTTCGGGTGGTGTGGCCACTTTTTGGAATGCTAAGCTATTGAGAGGTATCCCGATTGCTGATGGTTTCAATCATGTTGAGACTAAGTTTTTTTGGCTCAAGGATTCTTATTCTTGGGTTATTTCTATTGTGTATGCTCCTAACCTAAAGAGAACTAGGAAGAAGCTCTGGGATGACCTTGGGAGTCTTAGGATGAAATTTTTGGATCTACCCTGGCTTGTAATGGGATATTTTAATACTCCTCTGTATGATAATGAGAAAGTGGGAGGGTGTCAAGCTAATCCTGAGAGAAGGTTTGATTTAAGAATGTTTATTGATGAAAATGCTCTTATTGATGTTAAGCTTTCAGGAGCTAGCTTTACTTGGTCCAACCAACGTGTTGGTGTGGATAATATTCAAGTTAGATTAGATAGAGCTTTAACCTTTGCTTCCTAGTTTGTGGACTTTGCTTGTTCCTTGTCTTCTATTACGAGATGTGGGTCAAACCACTTCCCTATCTCTTTTGTTGCTAATAGACTTGGGAGTAAGAAGAGATTTCCTTTCAGGTTTGAAGCCATGTGGTTAAGGGATCCTCATTTTATGGATTGTATCAGAAGATGGTGGCAAGTTAACATTGATGACTGTACGATGTTCAGAGTTGCCAAGAAGCTGAATTTTTTTAAGAGGAATCTCAGAAAATAGAACAAAGAGTCATTTGGTCAGATCTTTGATTCTAAAAGTTTTGTTCTTAAGAAGTTGGATGATGTCCAACATGTCATCCAATTGAAGGGTTTATCAGAGGATCTACAATTACTGGAAGATAGTCTTCTCGCGCAATTGCATGATATCCTTACCAAGAAGGAGGAATTCTAGAGGAAAAGGTCTCAGGCTATTTGGTTGAAGTTAGGGGACCAAAATTCTAAGTTCTTTCATCTCAGTGCTCTTAGGCATAAGTCCTCAAATAAAATTTCCTCGATTAGAGCTAATAGGTTGTTGTTGGAAGACAAGGAGGATATTAGAAGCGTGGTTGCTAGGTTCTTTGAACAAATCTTGATGGATGATCTGGTCTAGGATCAAAGGAGTGTGGATTCCTCTCTAGAATTTATTCCTAAAGTTGTGATGGAGGATTTGAATAAAGAGTTGATGACTATTCCTTTGGCCTCAAAAGTCCAAGAAGCAGTTTTCTCTTTTGAAGGTAACAAGGCCCCTGGCCCTGAGGACTTTCCTTTTCTATTCTTCCAGTCATGTTGGGAGATTATCTCTGAGGATGTGATTAATGCTACTGAGGATTTCTTTGGCTCAAGAAGTCTTCTCAAAGAGATTAATGTGAATTTCATTGTTTTGATTCCAAAATCTGTTGATGCAAATAGTTTTGGTGAGTTTCACCTGATCAACCTTTGTAATTCTATTTATAATTTTTTTTTGAAAGTGCTAACTATTAGATTGCAAAAATAATTTCCAAATTTTATTTCTAAGCACCAGAGTGGTTTTTTCAAGGGTCATCAAATCCTTGATTCTATCATTACGATTCATGAGCTTGCTCACTCTATTAATGTATCTAAGAATTTGGGTTTCTTCCTGAAGTTGGACTTGCTTAAAGCTTATGACAGAGTGAGCTAGAGATTTCTTTTGAATGTATTGGATTGATTTGGTTTATGTAAAAAATTCCTCCAACTTGTTGAGCAACTCATTTCTTCTCCCTTGTTTGCTGTCCTGGTAAATGGCTCTCCTTCTCCTTTCTCCCAGAGTTTGCATGGGATGAGGTAGGGAGACCCTATCTCACCGCTTCTTTTTATCCTGATGGCAGAGGCTTTGGGTTGTAATATCTAGAAGGCACTTCAAACCGGGGTTCTGAGGGGTCTTTTTCCTTTGTCCAGATTTGATTCGATTACTCACCAACAATTCATTGATGACACTATTATGATGGGTATTTATTCTATTAAGGAAGTTAGAGCTATTAAGTGGTTGTTGGCTGACTATGAGAAGGCTTCTAGTCAGAGGATCAACCTTCCTAAGAGTCATATTTTCTTCCTCAACACTCCTGAAGCTTTGCAGCTCAATCTTGCTAGAATCCTATCTTGCAATAGAGGTGAGTTCCTGTCTTCTTATTTGGGGCTCCCTTTTTGAATCTCCAAGATTCCAAATTCCTTTTGGTTGGGTTTGCTAGATAAATTCAGCAAGAAGTTAGCAGGCTAGAAAGGTGCGCTCCTTAGTTAGGTAGGTAGAATTCAACTTATTTCGTCCACTCTCCAAAACCTGCCCTTGTATGCTATGAGTCTCTTTAGGGTTCCTATTAAGTTTGAAGATAAAATGGAACAAATTATGAGAAGGTTCCTTTGGTCAAGGGTTGAGACTAAAGCCACAATTCCCCTTGTGGCCTGGAAGTCGGTGTGTAGACCAAACAAATGGGGAGGTCTGGGTATCAAAAATAAAAAATCTTTTAATAAGGCTCTTTTGTCAAATTTTTTTTGGAGGCTCCTGAATGGGGATGTTGCGTGGGCCCCTTTGGTGGGTAATAAGTATTTGTATGGTTTGGAGAGGCCTTGGAACATGCTGTCTTCAGAGGAGATTCCTTTTGGTTCGTGTTTTTGGAGGAATATTATGCTGTGCAAGGACTTGATTGCTAGAGGTGTTAAGTGGTTGTTGGGCAATGACACAAGTATTCTTTTCTGTTTGGTGTGGGGTCTACCCTCTTATTTGTCTTCCTTGTGCCCCCCCTACTGTCCTACTGTCCCCTTGTGTAAATGATTATTTGGGGCCAAGGTGGCTGATTATTTTGTCGATGGGGAGTGGAAGAATTTTGAGGTGTGGGACCCATCTTTGAAGATTTTGAAGGATTTCTTGTGTAAGGTTCAAATCCCCTCTTTCCCTAGACTGGATAGTCATTTGGGCCCCTTGTTCTAGTGGCAATTTTTTTGTGGCTTCTACTTTCATAAGTTCTTTGGAAGTGCCTGCAACTTTTCCTTTCTAGGGGAGGTTGTGGAATAAGAAGCTGATTCCCAAAGTGAATGTCTTCTTCTGGATGCTTATGCAAGGTAAAGTTCTTATGCAAGACAACCTTTGTAAGAGGGGTTTGTGATTCCTAATAGATGTGTTCTTTGTGAAGTTGATGGTGAGAATTCTTTCCATATTCTCATTGAGTGTGATTACTCTTTTTCTCTTTGGAGTAAATTTCTCAGCCTTTGGGATATTGGGTGGGTCTTTCCAAATTCTCTTGCTAAGTTTTTTGATCAATGGACTTTCCCTTCTTCCTCTCTTGTTCTGCAGTGGTTGTGGGATCTTATGACCCCACATATTCCTTGGGGATTATGGAAAGAAAGAAATAACAGGATCTTTCGAGAGTCTAAGCTCCAGGTTGATAGTCTTTTTATCAAGATCCGTTGGGCCATTCTGGATAATTTTTCTCTAATTCATTTTGATTCTACTCGGTGTATCCCTTCTGTATGCCTTGCTAATTATGAGTTTTTGGTGACTTCTAACTGGAAGATTACTTTAATTCCTATTGTGAATCCTAAGTCAAGCTCAGTTTCTAGATTGAACACTAGATGTCAGCCTCCTCCTTTTGGTTGGGTTAAAGTTAACCTTGATTGGGAAACAAAGGGGAATCTCGGGCCTATAGGTTGTGGGGGGGGGTATTAAGAAATGATGTTGGTAGAATCCTTGGCACAGTGGCACTCCCGTTGGGAACTTAGACCAATCATTGCATGGAGGCAAAGGCTGCATTCATAAGTGTTAGATATGCTATCAACAAAGGATACTCTAAATTATGGGTGGAAGGTGAATCCATGAACATAATAAATTATTTGCATGGCACTCATACTCCAAGTTGGAATGTCGACCAACTCATTAAGGATACGATAATCATGTTGCAATCTTGTGATGAGACTTGTGTCTCTCACGTTTACCGAGAAGCAAACTTGTTGGCAAATTTTTTTGCCAACGAGGCTGTCAGTTTAAATGAATTTTGTTCGTGGGAGGAGGGATCGATCCTTCCCAAGAAAGCTAGAAGTTTATTAAGAAATAATGGCGTGGGGTGAGGTGATGTGGCATTTATGGTCTAGTAACTTCTTCCATTTTGCATGCTTTGTGGGTGTCTTATTGCTCTCTAGTCTTTAGTTGAGTGTTTTTCGCAAGGGTTTTGTGAGTCTTGTGCTGGTAGCCATGGGTGGTGATAGGAGCAGAATCAAACTGATTTCATGTGGGGACATTTAGAGAAAGAAGAAACTATGGAATATTCTACGCCATGGTAATTTTGCTCCATTTTTGGAGAGATTACAAAGGCATGACCCTAATGCCTCGACACAATTTTTTTCTTTTTGGCATAATTGTAAACTCAAGGTTAGAGGTCTAGAAGTGGAGGTAAATGAGGATTTGGTTGCCATTGTTACTGGGATGCCGATTGTGGGCCAAAATTTATTCAAGGATAAAAATAGTAATGAGGAGGAAATTTGGTCCAATTTTTTAAAGATGATGAGTGGAAGCAATTAATCAAATTGGAGAGTTGGGGCTATGAGAGAACTTCCCTCAAGAAAATCTGGGCGAGCGTTGCTGAGGTGTTGATGCATTACATGACTCTGGAAGGGAGGTTTAGGGCTATTCTTGGTCACCATTTTACTCTCCTCAACCATTTCAAACATGGTTTCTTCATTTCGTTCCCTTTCTTTCTGTTATCATCTTTGGAGGTTTCGGTGTACGTACATCTAAAGAATAGGAGGGCCCTTGTCCTCCATGAGGGGCTTATTTTATTAATTATGGAACATGTCAAGACTCTTATCCCTATTCCAACCATCAAGGGCAAGGAGAAATCTTTAAATGATATGTTAGGGTCATCGGGTTTGAAGTCCTCTTTGGATGAGGAGGAGGAATGGCATGAAGATGAGGAGGATGTTTCTCCTATGGCTGTGACTACATCTTTGAAGAAGAGGAAGGTGGTTGGTGCTAAGAGAAACAAGACTACTAAGCAGTTGACCCTTTCTAAGAGCGAGGACACAGAGGTGGGTTCGAGTGAGTCTTCTCCCAAATATGTGGAGGTGGCTACTGGTAAAGATTCTATTGGTGGTGGTCTTGAGGTGGGGACCCAGAATAATGCTATGGGTTTGGTTAACAAATCGAGGAGGTTGTCGAAGAGTATTGATAACTTGAAGAACAAGGCCTCTGAGGTTCCAACTAAGGATCCCAATGTGGCTAGTGAGGATAAGGATTCTGGTGATAAGACAATGGCCATTAAGGATTCTCCCATGTAGGACTTGCCCAAGGAGGAGTAGGACAAGGAGGTTAGGGGTCTGGATGAGGAGGATGTGAAAAAGAAAAAATACAAATAGGAGCTGTTGTCTGGTAAATCCTCTTTCCGAGGACTTTTCTTACCCTGATGATGATGCTACCTCCATGTATGAATTATTGGATATGGCTAGAGCTGGGGCCACTGGTACCTTTAAATTAGCTAAATGGACTATGTAGGAGTTCAATAAGATTAATATTAAGATTAGAGGTTTAAAGGAGAATATGAAGAATGTTCTAAAGGGTTCAGTGAGAGAAATTCCTATAGATAGAATGGTGGACCTTGAAAGTTCGTATAACGACTTTAAGTCTCTATGTGATGATAGATTGATGACTTTGGAAGCCAAGGTTTTAGGTATAAATGCAAATATCAAAAAATTAATGCAGGCATGCCATATCTCTGTGAAGAACAACACAAACTCCTTGGAAGTCCTTTTCAGGAAAATAAGTGAGCTCAGGGAAGATCAGGTTTATTTCTTTGAGCTTATGGAGAAAGAGCACACGACCAAGGGAAAAGGTAATAAAGCTACTAAGGACGATGACAAAGGACCTGTTTTCAGAGGGTCGACTAATTGGAAGAAATCATTTGATGCTGAGGAGCTGTTGGATATGGTCGAAAGGCATAGGAACCAACAAATTGAGATGGCCAACACTCTGAGTGGCTTGAATTAGTGCTTGGTCTTTTCTTTGTTGATTTTTGTTTCCTGTTGGGTGTAGGTTTCTTTTAGGTTGTTTTGTTGCTGTTGCATGCTGTTGGTAGTTGTTTGCCTTACTTTTAGTGGAGCACCCATGTGGTTGTGTTTTTTGGTTGTTGGGTTGCTGGTGGTGGTTTGAAAATCCTTTCTTGCAGCATTTTGTATCTTTTGTTGTAAAGGGTTTCAGGTCTCTTCAAAACCTAATTTTCCCTTATAATCAAAACATATTAAATATATTGTTTTATATGTGGATGTCATGTTTCACACTCTGTAATTTTCAAATTTTTTGAAGTTGTCTGAGGATTTGGGTCATGGAGTTGGCAAGTGAGGGGACCTTGCGGGCTCCCCCATCTAATGTGGCTACCCTTATGGCAATTAAGGAAGGTGTGAAGGTGAACAAGGCATTTTCATCTTTAGAGGTTTTTGACTAAGATTTAGAAAAGGCTCTTGTGTCCCCTCCATTTGGTCTTGACTCATTTTTCTCTAAGGAGGACCCTATATCCTATGTGGATAAGTTGGTGGGTGTTATATCTCCAAACATAGTGAAACCTAGGGTTTTGGTTTCTTTGTAGGCTTCATGCATTATGGAAGGACTGGGGATTATCATCCCTGATTATCTGATGGATAAGATGATTGTTGGGCTTCAACTCTCCCTCATCGATGCATTTCTTTCCTTTCGTCCCAACATTGATTAAGTTAGGAAATGGATAGAAGTTGTTTGGAAAGGGTAGTGTTAATATTAGTGCAATGGCTAATGGCATATTTCTTTTTATCTTTGTGGTTTATGAATATTTGATAAAGGTGCTCACTGGGGGTCCTTGGGTATTTGACAATAATTTTAAGAATTTCCTCTCCCTATGTAAATGGAAGCCAAGGTTTGACCCATCGATTGATCTTGGTTCGGTGGCTCCTACTTGGATTCACTTTCTGGGACTTCCTCTAGAGTTTTGGAATTATAAAATTTTCCAAGGTATTGCTAATTATTTTGGCCATTTGCTTTATGTTGATAAAGTTACCCAACAAAATTCTAAACTTATGTTTGCATGAATTTGTTTTAATGTGGTTGTTAACATGGCTTTACCTTCCTGTATATCTCTAAAATCAAGATTTGTCTTCTGGAACCAAACCATTGAGTATGAAAATGCAAGAGATTTTTTTTTAGACTTGTAAGAGAGTTGGTCTCTTAAGTGATTTGTGCAAGATACAATTTTTTGGCTAAAAATAAAATGGTTCTTGGCTAACAGAAACACAACGTTGTTATGAAGTCCCTAGCATTAGAGATGGATATTTGCAACCATGTTGAGTTTTTGGAGGAGAATGATCTCTTATTGGTTCAAAATTAATAGTTAGGGAAGAAAGTGGATGAATTCTTAGAAAGGGATGAGGATGACTCTAATAAGAATCATGATATGGTAGAAACAAAAGATAAGATTCAAGAAACAAATGTTAAGGATGTTATTGGTAAAGGTTTGGAAGATTCTCTTTAGAAAGGAACTGAAGATTTGAGAAAAGAGAATAAAGGGGCTCATTCAAAGGGACCTACTTATGTCATGTGATAGATTGTTTCTATTTCATAAAAAGATGAGCTGCATGAGGGACCTATTAACTCCCACCCCTTCAACTAGTAATGGGGGTTTAGAAGATGAAATTCATACAGATTTAAAGGAATTTCAACAAGTGGAAGATATTTTGGATCCTAATATAAAGGTTATTAATATAGGGGATGGTGCTTTTAATAGCTTGTTTGGGGTTAAAAATAAAGATTTGTAGGAGTCCCTCTCATTGATGGGATTTGGTGCTAATGCTACTCAAACTCATCCTATGAAGTTACTTGAAGATGTATTGGAAGAGGAATGGACTTAAGTCAATGGGAAACCTAAAAAGAGAAAAAAAAAGATGTTGGGGGAGAAAATAAGTAAGGTAGACCATCCCAAATGGAAACTCGAGCTTGTGATGTAGTAGGTGATGATTGCTTCTAGTAAATAGAAAACTCTAGATAGCCTTTCGAGGCCAAAAAAATAGAAGAAATGATGGGCTCTGGAGGCCTTTGCCTCCTGTTGTCAGTATCAGGATGGCATTGAATTTTCCTCTAGTTAATTATGAAGGTTATGTCTTCGAATATTATAGGGTTGAATAGCCCTTTTAAGCAACATTTTTTAAGAGTTGTTTAGTTGATCTAAAAAAATGATGTTTTGCTTAAATCCAAGAAACTAAGATGCAACAATCTATTTTTTACTAGATTGTTAAGAATATTTGAACTTCTATTGGTTATTGTGTTAGCGATTGATGGAATAGCTACTATGTGGAACTTTGCTAAAATTAAAGGTTTCAAAGGAAATCCTTACAAAAATAACTTGATGACCTCTATGAAAGATTTGTATACCTTTGTGAAATGGAATATGATTAATATTTATGCTCCTAATTCTAGGGCCACAAGGGTTTAGCTCTGGGGTTCCTTAGCCTCTCTCATCTTTGGTAGACAAATGTATTGTTTGATGAATTTAACACGTCCATGTTTCCTTCTAAAAAATTTGGGGGTCTGGATGATTTCTCTGATAGTATGGTGGATCTTGTTGATTTTATTTCCTTTGTGGGGCTTATCGATATCAATTTACAAGGATCTCTATTTACTTGGTCTAATAAGAGATAAGGAAGTAATCATATTCATGTTAAACTTGATAGGTTCTTTATTTCCAATAGTTGGAATACTCCCTAAACTTTCCTTATATGCTCTTCCTAGAACAAGCTATGATCATAATGCCATTCTTCTATATTGGGATGAGGTTGCAACTAAGGGTTCCTTTCTTTCAAGTATGAAATCCTATGGACTTCTCACCCTAGGTACAAAGAAATTGTTGATAGTTGGTGGAATCTTCCTTGTTATGGTACTCCAATGCATTGTTTGGCTCAAAAATTAAAAAAAGGATTGAAAATAAGGTTAAAGGTTGGAATAAGATCTCCTTTAGTAATATTTTCCCCAAAAAGAAGATTATTACTACAAACCTTAAGGAGGTCTAGGGGAGAATGGAGGAAGGAAATAGTGATATGGAAACCTATGCTAAAGAGAATGAGTTACACATTGAATAGACTAAGTTGTAAAAGGTGGAGGAAGTATTCTGGAAATAGAAATCTAAGATCCAATGGTTAACAGAGGGGGATAGAAATACAAAATTATTTCATCAATCCACAATGAAACATAAAAGAAGGAATAGAATAAGGACTCTGGTTAAAGAAGATGATATTTTTTTATTAGATGAGAATGACATTATTATTGTTGTTGTATTTTCCTTCTTTAAATAAACTCATGCTGACTCTAATCTAGATTTCTTGGGCTTGAAAGAGCTCATTGGTGTTATCTCCAATGTGTTGACTGATCAAGACCTCAAGGGTCTAGAGAAACTAGTCTTGCTACAAGAAGTATAAAGTGTGGTGTTCTCTTTTGGTGTGTATAAGGCTCCTAGGCCTTATTGATGGTGTTTTTAGCACTGCAACAACTCAGACAAAATACAAGTACTCTATCTCTCTTGAAAGGTAAATTTCTTTCAGCAAGCCTCAAGAAATAACCCCAAGGTCACTAATGTTAGGTCTTGACAATGCAACAAACAACTCAGTGAAAATGTGATTTGCTGGTAATCACAAGGGGCCTTACAAATTAACAATGTTGGAAGTATACTTATCATCAAATATAGCAATAATGGTGTTGCCTTCAAGTTCCTAAACTAACCCAGATTCAAAGAAATAACAAAAGATATAAGGGTTTGAGAGAAAGATCCTATGAATAACTCCTAAGATCAATAACAACAATGATGAATGTTGTAAATGGATAAATCCCCAACAAGATTAGCCTCTGCTTGATCAAGGACAAGCCCACAACTACACAAAAATGGTGCAATCTTCTAAGGAAATCAGAAGATTTTCAGACTATGAACATTCATCCACATATGCAATAACTGGCGCAATATGGAAAAAAATCCACAAATGAACTTAGCACAATATATAGCTTAGACTAAATTTACGCAACTTACAATCAACAAATTTCCAAAAGTATGAGCAAGAGATCGATCAAACATCATTCACATGTCACCATCATTGCAAAAGAGCTGAAAACTACATCTAACATTGAGAATCAAGAACAAGAAACCATATGAATGTCAAAGATCAACACAAAGTTTGTCAAATCAACAATCCAATTGCATTAACTTCTCCAACATTTACATAAAAATTTCTAGCTCTCTCCTCTCCTACAACTACTGGCTTGCAAAATTTGACTTCTCCTAACTTAGCCAATTTTGGATTTCTAACCTTTGAAATCTAACCCCTTACAAATGAGAAGGAACTGGCATTTTATAGACTTTACATTACAATTTCAATGGCCAGGATTAAATCAATCCAATGGTGGAGATTACACTTCTAGAAGCATCTAGTAGTTACATTGAGTTTTAAAAATGTGATACGTCATCATCCAATCAAATAATTCTGTTACATTTTTGGAGAAATGAGAAAAAAAGACTCTACCACCTCAATCTTGATGAAAATTCCTGATTGGAGAGATAAAACAACATCACATGTTGCAAGCATCTTCCAGAAAACCCTTTCATCTGTAGACATCCTTGGCAAGAATTCATAGGTAGGTGTACATTAAATATTTAAATTGAACTTAAACTATAATTCTGGAATCTTCCTAGCAGCTCACCATTGCACACTTCCATATGCAGGTCCATTTGGACAGTTTGGAAATCTCCTTCTTTTCCTGCTCAATACGTTTCTTTATCTAGGTTCTCTAGAAAATTCTAATGCATTTGATTTTCCTCTACAAATGTAACAACAACCTGGAGACCTTATCACCTGATTCACAATCACTGCATCTCTATTTCTCAGTAGCATACCCCTTGCAAGCACATAAAACGATTATAAGTATGTTATATTAAATTAACCCAAAATGTACTTCAATCATATAATTCTATCGTCTTCTAGAGAAACCCTGCACAAATCACTCAAATTATCATCAAGATTCCACCCTATAAATATTTTCATTCTTAAAAATAAAAGTGTAGGCATCTAGATCCTTGAAGTCTTTGAACCTGCATCTTTCATATAACACCTCCATTCATTTCACTGTAGATGTGATAATAACATTTGCTTGACCTGAATTCCTTAACCTCTATACAAATTCCTCCATTTCCATCCTTGCTTCACAAGCATTCTCATATAGACTTTCTCATGCCCCTTGTTCTGATAGGTTACCTAACTCCTCCTATACTCTGCGAATGCTAGGTCTCTAGGATTGCAGAATATCTACCAATTTATCCTTTCTTAGCTTTAAAACACAAAGGATTCATAGGACACCTCATATCACCTCTTCCTTTTATTTAATGTCATGGATCCAGTAAGGCATTTACCATCAATGAACCAATACTCCTCCTATGCTATAACATCCTCTTAGATAGATCTAATACGCAGTTGGCTTTGAAAATATCTATCCCCATAGAATCGATTCTTTATTAAATTTCCCTTGCTAGCCTGTCTCATACTCGCCAAGTTACAACTATTAAAGCATTCACACCACCTTTATTATAATCAATACTGATTACTATTGCTTTCAGAGATCGATTCATTTAGATCGTCGTAATGTAGGTGATTTCAAACCGTATATTGGTCATTGATCATGCTTGAAACAACATGTGATCCAGTCCCTTTGACTCCATTGTTTTAAATGTTGACAAAGTACTCCCTTAAATAAAGATACAACCAAAATTTTAAATAGGCACCTTACTCTGCTGACTTGGCTTACCCTTCACATCCACTATGAGGCTGTCATCCATTCGGGCTAATGATATCTAAAATTAAGATCAATGCTGATTTAAATTGAGAGAGCTCTTGAAAATACTAAGGACTAGCTTATCACAACGACAAACTCTCCAATATTTTCGCTTTCATTAATCTTAAGTTTGTGTATTCCAATCATCTCGCTATTTCATGTTTTAGAGCCTTACTACTATACATGATCTTCATGCTTTGATGACTGCTTCATTGATAGTTAACCCTCAGGCACATTATGGTTTTTGGGAATTCCACAAGGCCGTGGATTCCTCGAGCTTTCATCCCTTTGCAAAATCCGGCACCACTCGGATTTCGCGAGACCTTATCCTCTGTCCTTGCGAATCATAGGAGAAAAACCTCACAAATTTCATTTCATCACTGACACCTAAAGAACTTCCGGTGTTATTCGCCTTCCTTCAACTACCTTGAGCCTACCTTGATCAATAATCAATCGTTATAGTTTGTCATCTTGGCTTTCCTTTGCTCTTACAATTTTCCTTTATTCGAGATCGCTCATTCAATGACTTTGCAAACCCGAAATAGTTATACCACTCTATCTGCATTGTCCCCTGTCTAATTTTCCTTTCTTTTCTGAATGCATATCACATTCCCCATAACTCCCTACTCTTCTCACGATATGCTGTTGCACACTTTATTTCCAGAATTCCTGTATTAGTACATTTTGTGAATTCCTGGACTATCTATAATGATGAAATGATCACTCCATTCAATACCGTCGAACACAGTTACAACTTTACTGCCTGCGATTGAATTTTAGAACACCATAATCCCCACATTCTTTTTATTCTTTTGGAAGAAGACATGCCAAATCTGAATTACTCATTTAATGACCACCACTATGCCTCCGCGCAATCCTTGAATAGTATGACTCGAACAGATATTCCCTCAATTTGTAACACCGAATGCTCTTACCATTTCAATCTTACCGCCGTCGACCTCCTCAAGACCTTTATCACCTTATGACCATGCCAGAACTTTAACTTCTTTTAATCGTGACCCTCTTCTTTTTAGAATTTGAGTACTGTAACAAGCAGACCTCAGTGGCATCAAAATTTCATGATATTAGATCACTAAGACCGCATGACCCTGCAACTTTCAATCATCATTTTCACCTTGTAAAGGCCTCACTTTTCAGGTGAATAAGCTTGTCACTATATGCAATTCCCCTCTCTCATTTTGCACAGTGACCTCCTCCAATGGATGTGGCCATCAATACTCAAACTGTAGTTGATAGTAATTTGAAATCTTCGATTCACGAAATCAACCATCTTAAAACTTCGAATATCTCCCTGTAAACACCGTAATAATGATTTTTCTATCCACTGAAATGATTAACGTATTATTAGTAATAACCCCGCCATCCAAATTTCACGTATTGCAGAGCATCGTGGATTTTAACCCTTCGTGGAATCCGGGGAGAGCTGTATTTTCTGAACTTTCGTTCTCTCTGTTGTCTCGTGGAATTCGCGTGCAAACGAATTTCCTGAACATCGGTCCTTTCGAAGAATCTGCATGCTGTCAGATTTTTCAAAACTCAATCCTTTCGAAAAATCCACTGTGGAGTGGATTACCCGAACGTTCTCCCTTCATGGAATCCAATCATGGCTGGATTTCCCAACAACTTCATCCCTCGACTTTTCTGATAACAATTTTTTTTTAAATGAAGCCCAATTCAATTCAATATTCCACCACAACTTCATCCTTAGAATAGTGACCCTTGTTATTCGCAAGGCAAAGATTAGCAGTGACCTAAGCAATCTAGAAAGATGACAAGTTGTTTATTTTCCTTCGACTGCGACAAGTATATATCTATGACCCTTCCTGAATTTAAGTTGCTTGTGATTTATCTAATTGGGCACTTTATTTATTTATTTCAGCGTCTTAACCATATCTACCTTTTGACATCCATCACAATTTGTAGATTTTAAAATATCATTTCTTTCATTCCTGTTACAAGAAACAATGTTCGCTGGAGGAATTTCAGGTCTTATAACTTTGCCTCTTGCAGATCAATCCATCGTTGGCCTCTTGTGAATCGAGCTTTAGAGATTCTCGGTCTGTAATTCAAATTCTACTCTGTTGAAATCACTTTTCCTTCATGGAGGCTGCTTCTACCTTTGCAAATTTGTGCCAGTGCAAATATATACGTACCTTGAACACATCATTAGCAAACTGAAAGAGTTGTATAAGAGCTCACTATTAACCATATCGGGAAATATCACCAACCACCTCAAATGGGCAACCCATTATATTTTACTTTATTTTCCCACTAGCTTCCCTCACATAATTTCCTTGCTCACGGAATTTCCCGAATTGACCTCTTCATGTATTCTGTTTGTACAAGAATTGCTCAAATTTTCTTTCATGGAGTCCAGGAATCTCCAGACCGCCCGAAATTTTCCTTCAACAAACTTGAATCATCTTCACAACTGTGCTTTGTGAATTGCCATCATTGTAAGCTTGATGGACTATGCTTTTATTCATTGCAGTGTGCATCTAAATTCTTATTTGCACAGGTGATTATTTTAGGTTTAATGTGATAGCCACCTTTTCCAACAGTAATCGGTCACTGCATATTCAAAACTCTTATGCTCTGATTCCTCAACGGTCCTTCTTCATGCTGAATTCAATAGCCCTCCATGGTGACAAATTCTTCTTTGGTGAATTTCGGCTTCTTATCCTCATGCATTGTTTCTTCACCTCGAACGGCTCTGTTTTGTCAGTGACGATCTTGCCTGTTTATGTATCGATCTCTCATTGCCAGCCACTGATATATACTTCATTAAATATTATTCAATGTCAGTTTCTTGAACCATCATTGGTCCCTTCAAACATTATTTGTTTAATTCATAACGCCTTTGTTTTACCGCAAATGATCACCATAGACATCCATGAAGACCATGCATTCCTAAACAACAACTTCCAGCACTTTCTAAATAATGCTCCCATTTCATTCAACCTTTAAAGCTCCCAGATCCCCTTTATTTTTTGCTCTTGAATGCTTGTCTTTGTTGGCATTGAAAGTTCTTATTATTGTTGGAGCAAAACCTTGTGGATTTTGCTTCTTCGATGAATCCTTCAAATTTCATACCCTGCCATTGTGCCTATTAACCTGAATCTTCACTTGATAGTCACAAACTGCTTCCCCTTGGGTACTTTGATTTTGAGCCACCATAATTTAATAATGTCATGGATTTCAATGTACAAAGAAATCCACAATGTCGCAAGTAGTTCACACATACTCCCTTACATATGACAACCTCGATCTCTCTGCAACAAATATCGCGAGTTCCTTCAAATGTGATAATTGTTTTATGATTTTAGAGACCTCATGGAATTGGATTGGCCATCTTGTGGATCCAAATATTCAAGAATTATCTAATTTCAGGGATTTCAATACTTCATGGATTTTGCCTCTTTGGGGAATCTGGCCTAAGGCGGATTCTCTGAAACCACTTCAAAACTTACATTGCCTATTAAATACATTTTGTGCCTACAAAATATGATTAGTGCTGAAATGCAAATATGAATTCAAGCTAACACGTGACATGATCAAATTTCACTTTAATATCAAAAAGTACAATTAACTCAATCATGCCAAAATTGCTAATGTGATACCATTATATTAGATGACTCAGAATTTGTAGCAAAATACACGAGGACCCAAGTCTCAAATCAAACCTCAACTCAGTCTCAGGGAAGGCGCACGATTGTGTGAGAAAGCTAGTTTTTTTTTATATATATATATATATAAACTAGCTTTCTCACACAATCGTGCAAACTAGGACAATCATAGTGATTGAAAATTCCATTTTCCAAGGTAGCATCAACAACATTTGGAAAAGTGACCAAATTAATCTCAAGAACCTTAGTCATTGAATGCAATGAATCAAACCGAGCACTCAGATTCCCTCAGGAAGACTAAGACTGGAGATTGTCGGATGCCAAGGAGAAAAAGAGGGTCCTTGCCTTTGGTGGGGTGTGTGTGCAAAAAGTGCACAACAGGCCTAATGGATTTCATCCTACTTTCTTTCAAGACTTCCGGGATGTTATTTCCATTGACCTTCTAAGTTTCGCTAGGGACTTCCTTAGATCTAGCAAACTATTAAGTCAACTAAATTTTACCTTTATAGTTCTAATCCCAAAGAAAGATGATGTCTCCTCTTTGCAAGACTATAGAACAATAAGTTTATGTAATATTATCTAGAAAATGTTTTCTAAACTTATTATTAATAGGCTAGAATTTTTCCCTCATAGATTGATTTCCCCCAATCAAAAAGGATTTTTCAAAGGAAAACAAATTTTGGATTCAACTTTATCCACACATGAATATATTCACTCTATGGAGTTTAGAAAAAACTCAAGCATGGTTTTAAAATTAGATATCTATAAGGCCTATGACAAAGTCTCTTGGCATTTTTTGTTGGATGTTTTGTAGAAGTTTGGTTTCAAAGGCATATTTTTGAATTTGATCAAGTCCTATGACACTACTCTGAAGTGTTTTGTTATGGTTAATGGTGTCCCTATGGGATATTTAACATGTGGTAGAGGGCTTAGACAAGGTGATCCTCTCTCTCCTTATTTGTTTATTATTGTGGCAAAAGTTCTTCGATGAAATTTTCAAAAGAAGCTTGTCCTAAGATTACCTCAAAGGGGTTAAAGTTGCCTCATCTTTGTCTCTTGCTTCACATTAGTAATTTATGGATGACACTATTCTTCTTGGGGAAGCTTCGGTGGTTAAGGCAAGACATTGGAAGTCTATTCTAGAGGATTATTCTAGGGCTTCAGGGCAACATATCAACTATGATAAAATTATGATTTACTTCTTCAATATGGATCAACTTCTCAAGGACAAAGTTACAAGGATTATAGGTTGCCAAATTATTTTTCTTTCAACTACCTATCTTGTTCTCCCTTTAATTTCCAAGAAACCTTCTAATAATTATTGGAATATTATTATTGAAAGGGTTCAAAAAAAGTTGGTTAGTTGGAATTGAGCAAATAAAATTGATAAAATTTAGAGGAAGTTCTTTTGGACTGAAACTAAAGAACATTCAATAATTTCCCTTATAAGCTATGAAAAAGTTTGTTTGGGGCCTGGGTATCAGAAGACTTAAAATGTTTAACAAGGCGCTTCTTACTGAAATTGGATGGAATTTCTTGGAAGGGACTAAAGATTGGATGGCTACATTGAAAGCTAAATATATATGTAATGATGATTAATGGGTTTCATGTCTTCCTCTAATTTTCCTTACGGGTTGGTCATCTAGAGTAATTTGTTAAAAAATAGAAATATTAACAAACAAGCAATTCGAATGAGATTTGGTAATGGAATAAAAATTGTTTTTTGTGAGGATGTATGAATAATGGTCTTGTTTTATCCTCTTTCAATCAAATTAACCAAATCAAATATATGCTTACTAGAGTGAATGATAGGTAACTTCATGGTTATATTGAGTGGGAAGGAGACAAGCTAAGATGAAAGGAATTGTGTGAACAACTAATAGGTGGCAAGCTTCTTAGGGGTGGTAGATAGCAAGGTTGGGTTGTTGGTATCTAGTTACTAAGGCAAAAAATTGGTGATTGCTTATTCTACTCCCAAAATAAAGATGATGAATGAATCTGGACTAGATTTCCCTCTAGGCTTTTTTCGGTTAATTTTTCTTATACTTTGCTACAACCTCTTATAACTCCTAGTTACTTTGATTGGAATCAAGTGTGAAAATCTAAGCTCATCCCTAAAATCAATTATTTTTGGTGGGTTGTCATTCATAGTAATATTCTTACTATTGATAATCTTAACAAAATATGATTTCAATTTATTAATAGATGTTCTCTATGTTATGAGAATGTGAAGATTATTGAACACCTATTTTTTTGTTGTATGTTCTCTAGAGAGGTTTGGCCTCAAGCATGGGACTTCGTGATAATTCACCATGTACAAATCACAAAGATGGTTTTGATATAGAGCTAGACATAGGGGCATACTACAGGGAGATGATTGAATCCTTCAATCCTAAAATGGACAACATGCAAATCTTTGAGTGAAAACCACACCGTCGAACTTTTTGATCCTAAAATAGTAAAAATAAAGGATGCATCCAAAGGTGAAAAACCTCTTTGAGGAACCCAAGGATGAGGGATTCAATCTCCCCTTAGTGCGATGCATCGATAGAAGTTAGCAGTTCTCACAAAAAAGGCCACTCCAGTGAATGTGGGAACAAAAGAAGTACCCAAGATAACTTTCTATGTTAATTCCTTGTTGGATGAAGAACATAAAAACATGGCAACATTCCTAAAAGAGGGAAGAGCTAAATTTGCATGGTCATACACAAATATGCCAGGGCTCGATCCAAAAGTGGTTGTGTGCATCATTTAGCAGTTTATCCTGAAGCCAAACTAGTGAAGCAAAAATTGAGAAATTTGCACCCTCAAATAGCACTCTTGGTGAAATTGAGTTACCAAAGCTTCCTGACGTTGGATTCATTTGATCGATAGATTATCTTGAGTGGGTTTCAAACCTAGTACCAGTCTCCAAACCCACTGGGGGCCTAAAAAATGCACAGATTTCAGAGACTTGAACAAGGCATGCCCAAAGGATGATTTCCCTCTTCCTAACATTGACCTCATTGTTGATTTAACAGTTGGGCATGAAATGTTATCACTCGTGGATGTTTTTTTAGGCTATAATCAAATCATGATCACCAAGGAGGATCAACATAAAATTGCATTCACTTATCCATGGGGAACATATTGTTGGAACATGATGTCATTTGGGCTGAAGAATGTAGGAGCAACCTATCAAAGAGAAATGACCCTCATCTTTCATGACATGATCCACAAAAAAGTTGAAGATTATGTGGATGATATTTTGGAAAAATCAAAGAAAATGAGTGAGCACATAGAGGTATTGGGACCCATCTTCGACAAGCTCAAAGAATACAAGGTACGACTAAACCCAAAAAAGTGTGTCTTTGGGGTTACATCAGGGAAACTTCTTGGCTACATCGTATCACAAAGAGGGATAGAGATTGATCCAACAAAAGTGAAAGCCATCCTAGACATGGAACCCCCATAAACACTGAAAAAGATGAGAGGGTTATAAGGAAGCTTACAGTCCATCAAAAGGTTCATAGCACGATTATTAGACAAAATCCACCCTTTCTCACATCTTCTCCATAAAGGAATGACTTATAAGTGGGAAGAGAAGTGCGATAAAGCTTTTCAAAAAATCAAGGAATACCTATTGAAACCTCTAGTGCTCATGCCGCTGATACTAAACAAATCATTAATCATGTATATCTCAACAACATCAACAACATTAGGTGCTCTTCTAACATAACATGATGAAAACGGAAAGGAAAGAGCTATCTATTACATCAGCAGGACCTTGGTGGGCTATGAAATGAATTAATCATCCATTGAGAAAGCATGATTAGCAGTGGTTTTTGCTTCATAAAATTTTAGAAATTACATTCTATCACATCAAATCAAGCTTATTGCAAAGATCAACCCATTGAAATAATTGTTATCTAAAGCAACTCTTATTGGGCGAATGGCCAAATTAGTAATGATCTTAACTAAGTTTGACATAGAGTACGTGGAGCACAAGGCAATCAAAGGATAAGTGATCATAAACCAACTAGGAGAAGAACCTATCTATGCAAAAAATATTTTGATATCTAAATTCCCCGATGAATCAATGTTCCTTGTCAATCTAATCGATCAATGGAAAATGTACTTTGATGGATTGTTTACCCAACATGGATCAAGTGCGGGTATTCTTTTTATTACCCCTCAAGGTGATTGCATTCCAAAGTCATACAGACTATCATTTCCATGTACTAACAACATTGCAAAATACAAAACCCTAATAACTGGTCTAAGGATAATAGCTCAACGAAAGATATAAGAGATGAAAGTCTATGGGGACTCACAACTAGTTATCAACCAAGTCAATGATGACTACCAAAATAAGGATGATAAACTCACTCCTTACAAGAAGATGGTAGAAAATCTCAAGGACTTTTCATTGATATAACTTGTGAGCAGATTCTTTGCATGAACAATCGAGCAACATACGCCATGGCAACAATTGGATCATTGTTAGATATGGCACACAACATCCTTCAATATGAATTCTTGGTAGAACAACTTCTTGTACCAACATTCAAAATCCCAAAATATGAATTTGTGTGTGTCATTATTGGTCTTGGATCCCCGTGGTATCATGATATATTCACCTACCTTAGTAGAGGAACCCTCCGAGATGATATCACCTCCAACTTTAAGAAGACCTTTGTTAAAAAGGCATCTTGATTCATGATCCTAGGTGACACCCTTTATTGTTGAAGCATCGAGGGAACATTACTACAATGTCTCAACCAAGAGGAATCCTTGACCGCCTTAATGAAAGTACATGATGGCATATGTGGTTCCCATTCTAGTGGCTTGACTTTAGCTAAGAAATTGTTGAGGACGAGGTACTATAGGCCAACCATGGAAAGAGAATCCCATTAGTATGTGTAGAAGTGTTTCCAGTGTTAAGAGCATGGAGATCTTATTCATGCTTTAGCTTAGGAGTTACAACCAATGGTCACACCTTGGTCTTTCTCATAGTGGGGGCTTAACCTCATAGGAAAGATTACTCCCACCTCATCTAATGACCACAAGTTCATCATAATGACCATAGAATACTTTACCAAGTGAGTTGAAGCCATTCCTATGACCTACATAATGGGGAATCAAATTGATAAGTTTATCTTGAATTATCTCATCTGTCATTATGGTGTTCATCAAGCCCTTATCTTAGACAACATAACACCCCTCAAGAATTAGGATGTGAAAGAGTTATGTCAAAGATTCAACATCTAGCATTGATTCTCTACCCTGTATTACCCCCAAGGCAACAGTCAAGCTGAGGCTACAGACAAGACCATTTTGAAAATCCTAAAGAAAATAGTTAATGAAGTTGGCTATGACTGGCATCTATAGTTAAATCCTACCCTTTGGGCCTATCAAACCAGTATTCGCATGCCTATAGGTGCAACCCCATTTTTCTTAGTCTATGAATCAGAAGCCATCCTACCTATCGAGGTCAAGCTTCTTTCACTATGAGTATCACTATAGAACCTAATCATGATGAAGAGTACAAAGTATCTCTGCTAAATAAGCTAGAATTCTTGGATGAGCGTCATCTTGACACCCTTAATCTCTTGCAAGTATACCAAAACTGACTAAAGTGGAGCTATAATAAGAAGATCAAGATTCAGTCTTTCCAGATAGGGGATCTTGTTCTAAATCAGAATCAAAAGAATCTTATAGATCAAGGCAATAAAGGAAAGTTTGAGCCTAATTGGTTAGGCCCATTTGTCATCACAACAAGCTATGGATCATGAGCATATCAATTATCAACACCTAAAAGTGAACCCTTGTAGGATCCAACCAACAGTCTACATCTTAAAAAGTTTTATGTCTAGGCTTGAAGGGTATAAATTTGAAAATATAAAAAATAAAAAAAGATAAAAAAATACAAAATAAATAAGAAAAAGGATTGAAAATAGTAAAGAAAAAAATCATCCTCTAGTGATAACCACTTCGGTGGTGCTTTCTACAAGTACCTTGGTGAAAACCTGGCAAACAGGTGCCTCACATAAATAAATCACCTCCATGCATCTTTGACTCTTTATCCTATCATTCTTTGCATCACATCCATCCATCACATCAATCATCCTATTTATTGCATCATCCATCTGTGTCTGTATCATAGCTTGGTGTTGTGAAGTATTGTATTCCCCTTCAGTACTACTTGGCATATTCCAAAGGTCAATTTGTCTTGTCTATATCGAGTTAGTATATCACATCACACTGAGGGCAATTTATTCTAGATCAGATCAAATTATTTTGTATCTTAGGGTTGTTTGGAAATCTCATCGAAAATCGTAAAAACATTCATAAAATGTTCATCAAAAAATCCAAAAACATCCAGATTCTTGTACAGCTAAAATCCAAAAACATTCGTAAAAGTGTAAAGTCAAAAAATTGAAACATCCAAAACACATCAAAATCCCCAAAGATGTCAAAACATAAAAAATCCAAAAATAGTACCATGTCGAACTATAATTCTCTGAGCTTGAACATAGGAAAGGCCATCATTGATGTGCCCCTGAGACACCCTAGGTCAGTCTTTAGGAGTTTGTCATAATAAATCGACAATCCATCAACTGTTTATTTCTCATCATAAATAAGTCAAGTCAGTTAAACTACATGGTTTGCACATGTATAACGTAGGTAAGGTTCATCTTTGATAAGACCTCAAGGCCCCTAGGATAGTCTTTTAGGTTAGGTTCTTGGTCGAAAATCTCAGAAAACATAAAAACATTGAGAAAACTTGGGAAACAATTAAAAAAAATCAAATATAAAAAAATCCTTAAACATCAAAACATCAGAAAACACAAAAACATTCAACAATGTCAGAAAACCCCTAAACATTTGAAAATTAAAAACCCAAAACATTGGAAAACCTTAGAAAATAGCCTAAACAACCTCAAATAATCTAAAAACATAAACATTCACATAAACTTTTAAAAATACCAAAAACAGCCTCAAAACATTTTCAAAACACCAAAAACATTGAAATATTCTAGAAAAATCCAAAACCATCCATCCCATTTCGCTTTCCCCCACAATAACCTTCACCCATAATAAATTGACCATCATCTTCAACCTTTGGCAAAACAAATAAAAAATAAGTATCACAAGTCGTAAAGTGAAAATCTAAGTGTCAAAATCTAAAGTCTAAATCGTAGGTAAATGAGTTAGTGAAGTTTGTATTAATGACTTATCACACACCTAATCCTAATCAAAATATTTGATAACATGTCCTAATATGCATCCTTCCTGTGATGGTCATCAACATCAGAAATCACCTTAGCTATATTAAACTGGCAAGAGTTATATAGATAACATTAACTGTTTGTCTTTGATCTTTTCTTATGATTTATCTTATTGACCCATTTCGAAGACCTCTCGATGATGTATAAATGATTTAGAGAGAAAGGAATGGGGCATTGATCATTATCTTTCATTTTTTGTGCTTGTAGGTATTCTTGTAAAATAATCTTGGCGCACACTTGCTTAGTTGTGTGTAGGGAGGTTGTTTGGAGTAGATTGTTGACTATTGCATGTGCTTTGGTCCAATATATTCTAAACTTCTAAACTACGTTCCAATGAGGTTTTTGTATGTCAAGGTGTGAACATGAACTATCCTATCTGTTTGTAAAGTCAAAGTCCATTATCACTAGATACAACGTCATCCTAGTTTTCAATTCCATGATGCATCATGTCTATGTGTTATATCACATAAAGAATGACAAAAAATCCCAATCCCAAGATATAATCAAATCATCATCCATCTCATCACCATATCTAATAAAGTATCTGTAGATCATATACTTGTTGAAATTTTGAATCAACCTTTAAAATCAATGGTCAAATCATCTTATTTCTTCTATCTTCTTACCACGCTAACCTAGTATCATGACAGTAAACAAAAACATCATCATGTATCCATCTTGCATCCACAAAATCATCAACATGCATACATATCGCATCATCATAGCATATCATAATGAAGGAAAACATAATCCATTGCATCATCATTATTATTTAAGTTGTTTTGAATAATATAGATTTGTTATTCTAAGAATCTTAATACATTGCATTACCATTCATCGCATCCATATCATAATCATTTAAAACATACATACTATAAGCATCATCCATATCCATACATGCATCATCATGACATCATATATTACATGGAAAAGTACACAAAAAGAAATGTGTTCATTTATATCATCTACATATCATAATGTATCATAACATCCATCCCATAATATATCATAAAAAGATATTAAAAAATAATATAACACATCAATTGTATTGCATTACATCTGTCTCATAAACAACAAATATCATATACATTACTTCATAGAGCATCATCAAATCTCACATAAATAAAAGCGATGCATCCATCCATTGCATCCAAACATAATCATAGTGCATAAACATAGCATCACATCATATCATTTGCATCCATACATTCGTAAAGCATAAAATAAAGGTACATCACATCATGAATCTGTATCATCTCATATATATATGAAAAATGATTGTCATGGTACAATATCTGAATTGGTGTGTATGACTATCATCAAATGTACAATGTACAAGAGACTATAAAAAATGAGCCTATGAATGTATGTCTGTATAAATAATCAAGCTATATAACAAAAAGGTGTCTACAAAATCAAAAGAGGTCTATGCCTCACTAGCCTTGTCACCATGTCCTAGCTGATCTGGTTTCCTAACTGAGGTAGAGGCACTTAGCTGTACTTGGATCCTGTGATCAAAATTGGGCTGCCTATGGTGGGAAGGAATGTCTTTGTAATACAAGGTCCGCCAATATGCCACCTCCTCCCTCACTGTCCTGTATAGTTGCATAGACACCATCTATCCAACCAACCCTTGAGCCATGGCCTCTAATTGCTATCGTTGACTGATCTCCTATTCTAACTATACATTCAAGGTCTATCTAGGTTGGTGCTCATGATCCCTCTCAGCTATAAGTGCTACAACCTATAGCCAAGCCTGATCTTGCTCAACTGTCATTGCTTGTAGCTGCTGTTGCAACTGTTGTATTTGAACATCTCAAGGATTTGGCCCCAATGGTGGCTGTTGAACTATTGGTTGTTGTACTAGTGGTGACTATACTAGTGGCTGTTGGTGTACTGGAGGAGCACTGAGGACCTGTTTGTCATGCTGCTGGCCATCCTGGCCATCCTGTCCTCTCCCTTGTCCTCTTCCCTACCCATCTGGTCCTTCACCCTACCCTTTGCCATGCCCATCCTATGGATGGCTTCATCCTCTATTTACTCCCCTCCCTCTTGGCCTCCCTCATGGAGGTATACCTATTAGATCTGTAAGTCAGGGAGGGGGTACAAACTAAGCATCATATGCAAGCATCGTCTGTGCATCAACCTACCCCTGATCATAGGGCCATGGCCTAACAACCAGCTATCTAAAACCATTGACGACCTTATGGGATGGTATCGGGTGCCCCCAAGTTGCATCTCAGGCTAATCTCACAAAAATGGTCATGTACTGATCGTCGGGCTTGTCCTTCCTCTCATCAAATTGTTTGGCTACTCTATCTGGTAGGTATTGCTTGATCATTGTATGCTCACAATCTTGCATGTACCGGGTCTGGCGAGCAAAGAATAGTTGGTGCACATCGCCATACCATGCTAGCATCTATAGACATGACAACCATTGGAACACTATCATGTCATCTACCCCTCTCCTCCAGTAGGGGATACTGAGCTTCCCTGTGTGTTGTAGAGTGATGGACCCTCTATACCTCCAAAGAACTAGATCATCTAGCTCCACATCAACCATGTGGATGATCGATCGAAGCACGACAATATGCTCCAATGCCCATATGTGTAAAAGTGTGACTCCCACACCGATCGGTCTCCCATCACAATACACAAACTAATGAATATCATGATAAAGAAAGGCCAACATCACTGGATCCCATGCATAGTGAGTCTACCTAAAAAGCATCTAGTGCCAAGCCAACCCCCATCCAAGATTGAACCCTTTGCTCTGTTAATCTGGGGCAACCAACCTTGAAATCACAACACCAACTATCAATCTAAAGGTCAACAAGTGACCTCTATATTTCTCAAGGTCAATCTGTGAGTAGAATAGGACAATAGTGTCCTAGCCAAGAACCTAGTGGCAAGCATCATATCTAGCTTCACTATCATAGATCACTTGCTCTCCATGTATCATCAATCACAATGTCTGCCATACATCCTCTAGCATGACTATCACCTCATTGGTGGGCAGGTGGAAGGACGAGATCTCATTATGCCATTGCTCACATACTGTCATCATCACCATATGGGTCCTCATGATGAGCATATATACAGCACACCATAATCCAATCTCTCCTAGGTGCTCCTGTCAAAGATTAGATAAATCATCAAGGGTGGAAAGTACAATAGGCTGGTGCTCGCAGGACACCAAAGGATGATTAACCTCTTGCACCCACGAAGAGCATGATGTCAAATCTCACTAAAATTGGCTAAGTTTGGAGTTTTTAACCCCCAAAATAACAGAGGAATTGTCATTTATGAAGGCATCACCATAATTCAAATTTCAAACATTGATGATCAATACATTCAAATTCTAAATCACGACTAGAATCACTATTTACACTGACGTCGCAATTTGACAAGTATAAACCATAATCCTAAATTGAAAATGAATGATGTGTGTCACTATGCACATCTGTGTCACAATTTGAAATTTGGAAACCCTAATTTCAAATCATGAAGTGTGTCACTATTCACAATGACATCGCTAAAAATGAAAAAAAGCATTGTCAAAACTCAAAATAGCATTGTAAACAACGACATTGACCTAGACCAAATTTCAAAACATCATAAATGCACCAAAAATTCAAAATTCAAGGAAAGTTTTGAATTGCGTACTACTGGTCCTGTGCCTGGAGGCCTCTAGTACTCTCGAACTTGATCGAAAATGTGTCATGGGAGCACTCGTTGCGCAATTTCATCAGGAGGTCAAAGCTCAAACTTCAGTAATTCTATCAAGTGTGAATGCAAAAATGACTTGAAAGTGACCCTTCATCACCTATTGTAATCCTCAAAAGTAGGGTTTTTTGCCCTAATTTAGAGAAAAAGCTAGGATTTTGACCTATTTTACCTATTTTTGACCTGTGTAGCCTATTTTGAGCCATTGTTTGCATTTTTGAGGCCATTTTTGGCATCTTGGGACTTGTTTTAACACCTCAACCTATATTTAACCTTTTTCAAGAAATCAACCCAATAAATTTTTTGTCTGATTTCTTGAGGAGGTAGGGAACCAACTTATTCCTTCTGCTGGGGCAACAGTGGGGCATCCACAAATCATAATTTTATATTTTTTTCTTTGAGAAGCAATTTTAATCCGAAAAGCGTCACTCTTTGAATCAATGTAATAGGTACCTCGCTTCAAAGAGGGGCAAAGTGTAGACATTTAAAAAGTTCTTGAATGATATCATACACTCAAATCTAATATACTAACATCGCTTCATTCTGAAACCCATCCTCTTTTTTCTTAATTGATTAAATTAGCCTAGCTATTTAATTAATCACATCATTTTCATCTATTAACTTGATTAACCTAATTAGGTGAATTCATCCCCTTTTATGCTAACATTTTGTCCTATTAAATTCAATAAATCAAATTATTTAATTTAATCCCTAAAGTACTCTTATTTAATTAAATATCATATCACACCTCCTTTTTTCATTAAATCATTTATTTGATGAATATCATTTAATTCCCCTAATTTTCATAATTGAAACATTTTTTTAATTGTCAAATTACTAATTAATCCTAATTCTGCCACTTGCAAGGGAATATTCCTCTTTTGCACATTCCTCCAAAAAGAGAATATTCTCATGGAATATTCCTTCCCCTTTGCACATTAAAATTTGGTTTTAATTAAATAAATGCTAATTTTCCTCCAAAAGAAGAATATTCCTAGGGAATATTGTTTCCCTTTGCACTCATTGGAAAAAGGGAATACTCCTTTTTGAAACAAACTTTCAACAAGACTTCTTGTGCAAATTTTAAAAGTGTTTTTGTTGGATGAATGTAAGCCCTTGATTAAATATCATCTTGCATCTTCAACCCTTGATGAGAATCCATGATCCATGCCTCCATCTTCCTTCTATTTTGACCATTGATTAATCCTTTTTATCTTGACCATCAGTTTCATTTTACTTATTCTATAAATAGAGGTTTCATTTGTTGAATAGGGATCCATCTTTTAATAGTAAACTTATGCTGTTAAAATCACTTTCATCTTGCATCCATATTTTGTGTTTTAAAAGGTATTTTAGGTTAATTTCTTGCATCATATTAGCTTATCTTCCATTAATGGCTTCCATGGTAACTTAGGTGCATCCATTTAGCATATATTTTGAAACTAGGGTTTGAATCTTTTGAATCTTGCATGCATTTAGAATTGCTTTGCATATACTCACATCGATCATCTTAGATTTTATCAGGTTAAAATAGTTTTTATCATATTTTACAACACATCTCTCATCGATTTCATCGATTATCTTCAATAGAATCAGTTGGAACAAGCTCATTTATCCACGGGATTGGGAAAAGGTCACCATTCCACATTAATTCGACACCACTCCCCCAATAGGATAAGTTTCAATATCTTAGATTAGATGTTTCTTAAGCTTTTAGATTTTAATATGTTAGTTTTAATGGATTTTATTTGTTTAAATTGAATGATCTTATTGGGACTGATGCATAGTGGCTTAAATACTCTTTGAATCCTGCTTTGAATCCTCATGGATCAAGTGTAGTAAGCCTATGATACGTCATCGATCACAAGTATAAAACAATAAGTTCAAGAAAATGTAAATGCAGGGAATTATAGATTCTCCAATGTGATACCTTCCTATGGAGATATCATAATAAAAAAATCTTGGGGATTAACAAAATTTAAATAGGATTAAAATGGCATGCAGAAGCAGGAGCAGGAGTGCACGTGCGGGGTCTGTTGTTTTGAAATCTGAGCGGATGGGGAAGGTAGTGCAAATGATGAAGATGATGCATGGTGTCTCTTTACAACTAGAGGATGTTCTGTTAAGGGCGTTGTTGTTACTGGAGGGTGTGTGGGATTTGGTGTTTCTGATGGCATTGCCCCTCTTTTTCCTCCTACATTTTCTTGGCTTCCTTTAGCTTGTGTTGGTGGTGTTGTTGGGTCCCTGCTCAGCCAGGTTGTTTCTCTTTGGGAGGACTCTCATCCTTCCTCTCTTGTGGTGTGGGGTGCCCTGGATTTTGAGGTGTCTTCAGGGTCATGTTTTCTTTCAACTGTGGTTTGCTGGGTGTTTTTGTTGCTTTTGTTGCAACTAGCGAGTTCCTTTGTTTGCTTAAGGGCTCGAGTGGTAGCTTTTCCTTTGGATTGGCCTTTTTCTAGCTTTGACCAACGTGTCAGGGTGGCTTGCATTCTTCTCATGTTGTTCCATTTGATGTTGGATCCTTTCATCTTGAGCCCCTCTTGCTCCTTCGTGCTTTCATTGTTGTGGGTTGCTCTGACTCCCTTCTAGCTTTTGTGGGTTGCAACTTTCTTTGGTTTTGGGTTCTTGTTGGCTGAGGGATCTGGGCCCTGCTCTGCAGTTTCCTCTTGGGGTTAGTTTTCCCCTTGGTCTTGAGCTCCCTTTGTTCTTGGGCCTCAAGGGTTTGCTATTGGTAGTGATGTTTTTTTTGCTCAGGCTTTGGGTCCTCTGTTGGTGCTTGGATTGAGCACTCTCAGTTGTTTAGGTTGTTCTTAATGTTTTGATTTATAATCCAACTATATTTTTTATTCTTTTGGCTTGGGGTGAACCCGTCTTGGCTCATGAAAGGAGCTTCTCTTTGTTTGGTGTCTTGCCCCTACTGGGTTTTTCTATTTTTTTTTTTTTAGGGGATGGAGTTAGTTGCCCCTCTTTTCTCAAAGGTTGTTGTGCTTGTTGAAAAATTGAAGGTAATATGTAGCTTAAATCTTGTAAAAATATGAGACTGTAGAATTATTTAAGTG